>CAHIKZ030005453.1:0-47500 GCA_903632075.3 Acanthosepion pharaonis | reverse complement strand
GACGACCTCGCTTGAAACTGTCTTACTCTTGTTGGGGCGGCCAGAAGATCATACCTAAAAATACTTAACGCAACCTATCATCAAGGCCTCAGATTAGTACAAGGGCCTTTTAGGTAATCACCAGTGTAGAGTTTATACATAAAAGCTAATGAAACACCACCACATTTAAGGCGCACTAGACTGGTACTACAGTTGTAGGTCAAACTAAAATCATGCCCAATTAATCCAGCTTACAGCAGTACATTTAAACCTTATTACTGTGATCTATTCCGACAAAAAAAAAATATGATACAACCTTATGAACGCGAGATGAAATCCATTACTCAAGAGTTAGGGGGCCTCACTCTCAAACATACAAGAATGGACTGCAGCCAGTATTTCAGCATGTGCAATCAAAAGCACGAATTCTTGTTAGAACTAAATAAACTCCCTAAACTTAAAACGCAACCAACTCATATTCCAGGACAAGTTTCAGGGCATATTGGAAAACTACCCTTATCATGCACCCTTACAGAGGGGCCAAAGTGTGAAAACAAGATAGGATGTGCAACAGTGAGCTAAAATATTACAAAAAAAGCGCCTCCCAAAGAGACGTTTTATTGGCACTGCCGAGGCGTACACGATAGAACAAGCTCTCAATATCATTAGACAGAGCAAACAAAACAATTTCTTGATTTTTTTTTTCAGATTTACTATTTGTCCTTTGAAGGAAAAGTAAAACAGCCAGCTCATTATCAAACTCTTATCCTAAATAAACTTGACGTGCAAACATAACGACATCAAACTATCGGAGTGGAAGGTGACAATAAAGCAGACCTAGCAGCCAAATCACCTTCACTTATTGATATGTCCCGGAAAGGGATATATTTGTTCGATGTAGCGAAGTGGTTGTTCGCTACTGTCACCGAGTAGGACAATCTATCAGGTAACCTATTGGAAGGGTCCTAGTCATAGCGGTGGGCAATAGGCGTAGGGAAAAGGCGTAGGCAATAGGCGTCCCCCATGTACCTCCACATCAGTCTGTATTTATGTCTGACACCAGCCAATCATATTACTGTGAGTGGGGAACCCAGGTGTATGCATATTCATTACATCAGTTATGGATGTAGCTTCTACGGCCAAAACACCGACTTTAATGCGATCAGTAATAAATACATTCAAAGGGAATTGCAACGGTGTTGGGACGATAACCTAAATAATAAACTTTTCGAAATTCAGTTCAAACTAAGCGAATGGAAGTCGGCTGCCAGAAAATCTCGAAGACATTGGCCGCAGGAGAATAACCCACTGCTAAACAACGAAGTTCAACCCGTATGCCAAGCATGTGAAACATTATACACTATTAAACATATATTAACTGAGTGTTCAGGCTTGGCTCTCTCTCTCTCTCTCTCTCTCTCTCTCTCTCTCTCTCTGTCTCTCTCAAGGTAAAAATGATATAATATAAACAACATGTATGAAATCTTCAAGAAAGCAAAAGTGGATGACACAAAATTATTTCTTAAAACAGCGGGCTTCTAAAATAATATAAATCAAAGCTGAATGTCAATAAAATCCATTTCTCTACAGACTGTATATCTGAAAATAATACATCAATGAAACGAGACTTTCAACAAAAATTCCCTTTACAAAAAATACGCCAATGTAACCTGATCTCGAACACATATTCTCTTCATACGAATCTATTGTTAAAATCTTGTCGGCATTAAATAAAACATTGAGGCGTTGATATGCCGCAAAACAAAACAAATAAGCAAACTTGGTCTTATATTAAGTATCACCTCGTCTGGTATAAGGCCACTGTAGAGAAGCTTTCACTGAGCATGACATTGATTAAGTAAATTAATCTGTAAGACAAGGTCAATTGCGATATGACAGCGATCTAATTTGCATTGAAATCTATGTTATATAAAACTTTTCCTTAGACTAGGTAGCAGATAGAACTGAAGGTGATTCCCATTGTAATTAATCTGTGATCTCACAGCGTGTATGTGCGCGCATCACGCAAAATGCTGTTATGAAAAAAACAGATTGAGAAAGATATAAAATTGATTTTTTTTTTTACAATATTAAACCCCTTCAATGCTGGAACGAGCTACTGGACTTGATGATTTTGAGAGAAAGATTTTTAAAATTTCAACCGAGAGTAGTAATGCCTGCTGGGTCAATGAATACCGACTGTTTCCTTAGAAGGAAACGGCTGTGTTATAATTTCTACTAGAGATAAGGAGAACAGATACTACACTTTGATTCCAGCTCCTTGGCCATGTAATGAAGAAAAGAGTATCTTGTGTGACACTGATTTCTCGGTCAGTGAATGCCGAATGTTTCCTTAGAAGGAAACATAAGACATCGTCATACATGCGTATCCAGATAAAACTGCAAAAACAGTTTGGTCGACTATGAACAGCATTTGCCGAGATGGCAACTAACATTGAACGAAATTTAATGTACAGGGAACAATGGGTAAATTGTTGCCATTTTATATTTTTAATTCCATGCATGCTGGTTATGTTTCTGATTTTGTCGCCTGCATAGTAGGGTCAGTTGGGCACCATCTGTGATAAAAAAAAAAATGAACACCATAACGCAATTCACTCCACAAGAAATTTTGAAATGGCATGCTGTACTTGTTGGCATTCGCACCGGAATCTTCAATACGAATATTTCAGAGTGTTTGGGTATCAATCTGAAGACAGTGCAAACGATTCGGAAAGAGGGAATGAGAGACAAGGGAAAACAAGGCATGATATACCTAGCGGCCATAAGCAAGTGGATGACCGAACGTGGTCTGGGGAGGACGCAAAAGGAAGGATCTTGAGAGCTGCAAGGGATAGAGGGAGGGGAAGGGCTATGATCGCCTACGTCCTTAAAGGGAATGGCACATAGAAAGAAAGAGTATGGACTCTGAATTAATGAACTCGTTTTAGTCGTGTATAGCATTATTTGACTAGGTAGCAGATAGAACTGAAGGTGGTCCCCATTGTAATTAATCGGAGATCTCACAGCGTGCAGGTGTGCGCATCACGCAAAATGCTGTTATGAAAAAACAGATTGAGAAAGATAGAAAATTGATTTTCTTTTACAATATTGAACCTGTATATTTTTTTTTTATATATATATATTTATCTATGGTTATAATGTTTTAGTATTTCTATTACAAAATTACAACTAAAAACGTTATTTTGTCATTTTATAAATTGTTATTTACTTATAAAAAAAAAACTAAATTAAGCCTGATATTTTCTTTACATTTCATTAAAATCAATATTATCTGCCTGTCTCGTCGAATGTATCTAAGTACTTTGTTTGAAGTCCGTTTGCTTTGGTTTCGTCTGAAGATTCCGCGAAATTTTCTCCCATTACTCGAAAACAAATTTTTCAAATACATTACCGTATTTTGTTCGCTAAATAAGTGTAGATCTCCCTTTAAAAAGAAAAAAAAAACTTAAAAAAAAAACAAAACATGGCGTCGACTGTAGCGCGATATTTAATTAAGTCCCGCTAATCAATTTGCTGGTGTTGTTGGCTGTTTGATTTTGTTTAGTGGCATATCAATCTCTATGGGTTATTTAATGCCGAAATCTAAATATTTTGAACACAATTATATGCCTTCAACTACAGATAAAATATATCGTTGGTTTTACTATAAATATGATTTTGGTTGGTTGATTTTGTTTAGTGGCATATCAATCTCTATGGGTTATTTAATGCCGAAATCTAAATATTTTGAACGCAATTATATGCCTTCAACTACAGATAAAATATATCGTTGGTCATTTTACTATAAATATGTATTGTTGGTTGGTTGATTTTGTTTAGTGGCATATCAATCTCTATGGGTTATTTAATGCCGAAATCTAAATATTTTGAACGCAATTATATGCCTTCAACTACAGATAAAATATATCGTTGGTCATTTTACTATAAATATGTATTGTTGGTTGGTTGATTTTGTTTTTACTATCAATCTTTATATTTAATGCCGAAATCTAAATATTTTGAACGCAATTATATGCCTTCAACTACAGATAAAATATATCGTTGGTCATTTTACTATAAATATGTATTGTTGGTTGGTTGATTTTGTTTAGTGGCATATCAACCTCTATGGATTATTTAATACCGAAATCTAAATATTTTGAACACAATTATATGCCTTCAACTACAGATAAAATATATCGTTGGTCATTTTACTATAAATATGTATTGTTGGTTGGATGATTTTGTTTAGTGGCATATCAACCTCTATGGATTATTTAATGCCGAAATCTAAATATTTTGAACGCAATTATATGCCTTCAACTACAGATAAATTTTATCACTGGTCATTTTACTATAAATATGCATTGTTGGTTGATTGATTTTGTTTAGTGGCATATCAACCTTTATAGGTTATTTAATGCCGATATCTAAATATTTTGTACGTGATGCTGTGCTTTAAACTACATATATTTTGTACATAATTTAATACTTTCCGGGTAGAGGAATGTTTTTTTCAGATATATAGTTTGTAGATCATTAAATGTATTGTTGGTAATTTTATAATAATATTTTTTTTTTATATTTTAGTGTTATATTCGTTGTCATTTTTCTATAAAAATGAGTTGTCTCTCATTTTGCTATAACAATTCAGTACCACCCCAGGTGAGAGTGCACCAGAGTACAACAGCAATTAAGAGATGCTTCCACACACCTCAAATCCTCCAATGTCCTGATAAGATGGCTTGTCGACAGATGGTAGAATCAGGGAAAAAACAGCAATCAAGAGGTGGGTTCACGCTTCTCAAATCTTCTAATCTCTCGATCAGAGGCCTTGCTGCTGAAAAGGAGAACCTGGGAAGAACAGCATTCAAGTGGTGTATCCACTCTACTCAAATCCGCCAACCACCCGATCGGCTGTTATAATGGCATTGTGAAATCTTTGCTGCCGGAAGGTAGAATCTGGGAAAAACAGCAATTAAGTGGTGGATCCATGCTTCTCAAATCTTATAATCTCCCGAATAAGTGGCCTTGCTGCCGAAAAGGAGAACCTAGACACGACAGCAATTAAGAGGTGGATCCGTGCTCCTCAAATCCTCGAACGTCCCATCAGAGGCCTTCTGCTGGGTTTATATTATCCTCTTACCCAGGACGAGCTAGTGTGGCTTGTTAGATTGTCACCAAGTGTTCCACTTCTATAGCTATATGCCTAAGTAAACTAATCCATCAAAATAATTTGTGTGCCAATCATAAATAGTTTGGTTGGAAGACTTCTCAAATTTATTCACTGAATTATTGTGATGCTAACTTATTATCATGAACTGTGATACGCATACGAATGTCGTTATCTTGATTTTGATTGTCACAAAGTTTCAGTCGATGTAACTTCTTCATGGAGCTGTTGTTGTTAGTAAACATCCGGCAATTTCGGATGTAACACTTTATTCAATAAAAGACGTTCGGGTGTTTCCATTCCGCTGTAGAAACGAGGGGATATAACTTGCATCATTTATCCTCAGTAGACCTAGCGTAGACATAGGCCTCGTACGGGGTATTTGATTAAGACAAACTATTGCACCAAAGACTAAATAATTTCAGCAAATAATTACACAACATGTAGTGTAAAATTTATATACTATTAAAGTTTAATCTTAAGGCAACAAGTTACTATTCTCGAGTGTCTGCTGACTTATTTACACTGAAACATTGATACAAACTTGTTCAACCAATACAAGGTCTAAGAGTCACTCAAGGCAGAGAGTTACTGTATGATGCTGCTAGCTCCTCCCTACACTATCCTAAAATCCTCCAAAGTCCTGAATGTAACACGTCTATGTAAGGTCCACTAGTTCAGACCTTTATATTTACATTCCGCCATGTTTTCGGTGCCAAATCTTTCACGTTCTTATTCGTGTTCCTTTGATAATGAGTCAGTTCGACTCAGACAGCATTTCTCCCAGAACTGGTACATTTTGGGGACATACACCGGAGACCCTGCTTCCCTGACAACCAGGATCTTGGTTTTTTCAACCGAGAATTCATGCAATACGTCATCTTAATGTGTACTTCTTAACCCCTTTTTCCTTTACAACCATCTCGCTGAGTAAACTCCTAGTGTGAGTGGCCCTTAGGCGTTGTATTAGGTGACGTAACAGTATATAAAAAATAAAATAAAATAATGAAAAAAAATAAATAAAAAAGGGACGCGGTTTTGAAAAGATTGGCCAAAGCAAGTAGAGCCTCGTTTTCGAATCGGTGAAGAGAACGGCGAAAAGAAGCCGGCGACGGAATTTGAATTGATAGATTAGGAATGGAACAGAAAGTGACTTTAACAAATAAAGCAATCCCGAAATTGCTTGAAATCGTTGATCCAATAAAAGACCGGGAAATCAGACGCGAGTGATATTAAGATTTAGTACCCCAAAGACACTGACCAGGCGTTCCGAGTGAGACATGGAAGGAAGTGGAGACAAATTGAAAGAGACAAGAATACAAGACAACAGAAAGACACCGAATGATACCAACTTTAAAGAGAGTAATTCCCTACTACACAACAACAAGAAACATGATAATAATGGAAATTTCAACAGAGGAGGAACAAAGTGATGATAACTTCAAATCTATTGACTGTTACGTCACCACGGCAGTAAAAGACCAGTTCTCATAATTACAAAGACTTTTCCTGTTCAAATCAGAATATTATGAATTCGGCGCCTGTTGTTACAAGAAACTAGCGAATTGCTTAAAATCTGTCAGATTTACTCAACGTCGCTGAAATTACCGGTGAGTATCGACAAAGAGATTTGATCGTCAAGACTTTTAACTGCATTAGAGAATTAAGGAATATATATATATATATATATATATATATATAGATAGAGAGAGAGAGAGAGAGATAGAGGGAGAGAGAGGGGGGAAAAAGAGGGTGTGTGTATGCGTGTGTGCTTATTTATGAAAGAACATATATGAGGCCAAATGGTTGTGAAAGGCTGTCTCGTTATGTTCATAGATACCTATCCCAGTCTGTTCATATCTATCTATCTATCTATCTATCTATCTATCTATCTATCTATCTATCCTATCTATCCCAATCTGTTCATATCTATCTATCTATTTCAGTCTTTTCATATCTATCAATCAATCAATCTATCGCAGTGTGTTCATCTATCTATCTATCTATCTATCTATCTATCTATCTATCTATCTATCTATCTATCTCTGTATAGATATGCATAAATTGTACAAACATTTTACAAAATGCAATAGATTTAAGTTATATCCCATAAGCTCTTAAAATCAAAACTAACTCATTTTTTGTACATTCCAATAATTTGAATTTCTATATTCATAAATATTAGCCAATCAGCGACGTCATTTGAGACGCTCTGTAGTCTTTGAATTTGCAGACAATATTTGTTGTTTGCTAAGAAATTTTATTCCAGTCTGTTTATCTATTTATCTAAGACTGTTCTTATCTATTTCACTAGCTGAGTGTGTTCATATCTGTCTGTCTGTGTGTACGTCTATCTCGCTATCTATGTATGTATATGTCTCTTCATGTGTATGCGTGTGTATCCGACTGTCTTAGTGCATTCCTTACCATCAGCCGTTATCTCAGTCTGTTCATATCTATCTATCTATCTATCTATCTATCTATCTATCTATCTATCTATCTGTCTGTCTGTCTGTCTTGCAAGCGAAATGTTAATTAGCTAAGCAGACACGCTTCTCGACTTCACTGAGGAGAACTCTAACTTCAAAACCTGGAAAACGTGGAAAGCACCCCGGTCTTAAACACTTAAAGACAAATGTCAATCTTAATTTACACTTCCTTCAGTTATTCCTAGCCATGCTCGTCTACATCTCGATAGGAGATGACAAACACAGAGATGACAATCTGTTTAACTCATATATATATATATATATATATATATATATATATATATATATATATATATATATATATATATACTAGCAGCATGTCCCGGCGTTGTCCGTGCTTGATTCAAAAAATCGTACGACACATACAGCAATCGCTATCACTTGACTTAAAATATTTTTGCCATTCCTTGCCTTTAAAGAAGTGCCCTTTGCCGTGTTGATGTTGCTACATGCCTTACTTCTTGTCTATCTCACACTGCGATTTTTTTCTAAGCTTTATACTAAACATTAAATCTGTTATGAAAAAAGAACTAAACAAATTGAACACAAAACGATCAGCTTTAAAAAAGGACTCGTAACTGGAAAAACCGAATGAAAAAAGAATGTTAACAACAACTACTTTTTCACACCCAACCCAGTTCTGCGGAATCAGAATCAACGTTAAGTTTAAGCAAGCGAATTTGCCAATTTGTAAAGTGCCATGAAGATTTAAATTTTTCCCACTTGTGACCAATGCAGCTATCGATTTTTTTTTTTTGCATGCTAGCATGCTAGTTAACATTCGTGTCAGTCAGCTGTTGGCTCTCACGCTGGCCAATAGAATATTCCTGCCTATTCGTGCCAGCCATCTATGGCCAGTACAAAATGGCCGCAAACTACATGAAAAGCATGAAAAAGTCGATTATTTCCACGTCGAAAATTGCGGCCGTGCATTCGTTACACACACACACACACACACACACATCCTGCCTTTTATAGATAGAGATCAAACGGCTGTCTGGACTTCATTTTTCCTTTTTCTTATTTATCTCTCTTTTTCTCTGCTTCTTACTTTTTCTCTTTCTCTCTATCTAGAATGCAAAACATGATTAGCCAATTAAAATCAAACAACAAAAAAGTAAAAATGGTAAACAAAATTCAAGTTGAGACGTCACGACCATTCACCACAATTCCTTTGTGATTATAGATGTGACCTGATGAACCAGGAAAAATATATTTTCTGTGGAAATAAATTATATTCATGGAAACTTAATGTTGTTGTTTTTCTAATTTAATTAATATTTGTTTTGTTCTTGCATTGATTACTCTGGATTACATCCTCTTTGGAATTACCTATACGGATTACCAAACCTTTCATTACATGCCATATATATATATATATATATATATATATATATATATATATATATATATATATATATAATAAAAATTTGTTCCGGAGCTGATTGATGTTTCGCAGACGAACCCTCCAGAAATCACTCCGTCGAATCCTCAAGGGGTAGCATATATATATATATATATATATATATATAGTCATCCCACAGACAGACTGTTTCACTGTATCACAACTCATCAGTGTGGCTAGACGTCCGGTTGCCTCTAGCTAGGATCGAAACCCGGCTGAATTAGCGTTAGTTAACGATTCTACCACTACGTCGTTGGCGCACCGCAAGGATGAAGGTGTATTTAAGCGTATTTATTTTTAAATACACACACGGTGACTGAGAGAACTAGATTCGATCCACCGAAGAGTCTTGCATTATAAGTGTGTGTGTCTGTGTGTGAGAGAGAGAGAGAGAGAGAGAAAGAGAGAGAGAGAGAGTGTGTGTGTTTATGTGTAAAACTTCAGATATAACTAAAACTGTATATGCAGAAGGATGATATGAATAATAAAGACAAAAGAAAACTTATCGTAGCCAACGCGTTTCGTTCCCTGAAACGCACCGCCTAAGATACATTTAACTTTTGCATGTCTTATTTGTATATATATATATATATATATATATATATATATATATATGTGTGTGTGTGTGTGTGTGTGTATTTATTACGTTGAAGTCACATAAATGCCGGATTAAAAATAATACTATTTATTCTTTAATAATTAATATGTTTTGGTTGCCGGGTCTAAAATAGAGAAGATTACTCTAACGTATGTATGAAAGATTCAACAGAACCAGTGTAAAAGAAAAGTTCTCTTTTTTAAAAAAACGATTCTACTTGTGTAAGTTGTCAAAAAATCCGACATAATCACGTTTAATTAACTGCTGTCAGACGTACTTTAGCCACAACTGAGCGGCTAATGTTAATGTCGATAGTGAATGCTATTTTAGGTCAAATATCGAAAGGTAAAAATTCTTGTTTTCCAAAAATGCAATGAAAACTTATATTGCCAACAGAAGAAAATTCGTCAGCATACCTGAACGTATTTCAAGACGTACGCACCTGAAGCGTTGAAATCAAAACTGATTCGATTTAAAAACAGTAAAATGAAATGAATCTAGAATAAAATTAAATAGTATAAATATATTTTAATTAAAAAATAGTATGCCGAGTCAGTGAAGCAATCGGACAGGTTTTATTTTTCTCATTTGCTGGGTGAGTGAAGATAGGTGGCGAGGAAGAAATGGAAGTAGAAGTTAGAAAAAGAATAACTGGATAAGAAAAGAAAAAAGTATATATATATATATATATATATATATATATAAGATAATAACAAATGGAGTATACTTCCACTCTTTAACATTTAATTTAAAATAGGTCTTAATACAGATAAATAAAAAAAAACAGAATTAAAATGAGGCTCATGTGTTTACCGTAATTAATCAATCAAATATAAGGCTTACGCTAAAATCCAAACCAACTGAAAAAATATTATAAAGGTCATGACATCAAGTTGTCTAAATAGAAATCATATATATATATATATATATATATATATATATATATATATGTGTATAAAATGACAATTGGAAAAAAAATCTTAGATTTTGCCGACGCGTTTCGTCTTCCGACTTTTTCAAGTCAAAAATGAAATCGAAATGTTTTTGTTGTTATAATTACATTAAAAAATCCAAATTTCAAAAGATAGACGCTTTTGTCTAAGCCTTTTTTCTTGTTAATGTAAATTACCTTAGGGGATTTTTTTTTTTTTCATGTCGACAATATAGTTAAATTCCCAGATCAATTCTGTGGACAAGACAGATTGGTATAAAATGACAATTGGGAAAAAAAATCTTAGATTTTGCCAACGCCTTTCGTCTTCTGACTTTTTTTATTTTTGCCTTGAATTCTGCTATGGACACACTACCTACCAAGTCTGCGGAAAGACCTAAGGCAGGTCGTGGTGTGTTGTTATGGCCATTTCATGTTAATTTTTTTTTTTTTTTATCTCCGATGAAGTTGCTAGCGTTACATAGACAAAGTTCTCCTTAGTGTGTGTGCTGTACTTAATAAGACAATTTTCTGTATGTCTCTTTAAGCTGGGGTTTCAGGGATTCTTTCAATGTGTTGTTTTGTTCCATTTTTATAATTCCAAGTGCACCTATTACCACTGGTATTATTCTTGTTTTCAATTTCCACATTTTTTCTATTTCAATTTCCAGGTCTTTGTATTTTGATAGTTTTCAAATTCCTTGGTTGCTATGTTACAATCCGCTGGACAAGCCATATCAATTAGTAGGCAAGTTTTTTCTTTCTGGTTTTTTGACAATAATGTCCGGCCTATTTGCTTCAATTTTTTGTGTCTGTGTGGATGGTATAATCCCATAGAATGGTGACATCTTCTATTTCTGTAACCGGCGCTGGCCGATGTTCATACCAGTGTTTGCTTACATTTTCCAAAGTGTTTGCACATTGTCCAGTGTAAGTATTGCCCCACTCTATCGTGACGATTTTTATATTCATTTGGGGCAAGTATAGAACATCCTGAGATTAGATGGTCTATTGTTTCTTGGTATTTGTCACAGAACCTGCATTTTGGATCCACATTATTATGTATGATATTTGCCTGAAAATTCCTAGTGAAAAGACTCTGGTCTTGCGCTGCAAGAATAAAGCCTTCAGTTTCAGACTTTAATCCAGATGCTTCGATGAGTATTTTTTTTTTATCAACATTGGGTTTATTTGCACGTTCTGGATATTGGCCATGCAGAGGTTTGTCTTGCCAGCGTTGTTTCATCTGCTCAAGGGCTTTATCCTTGGCTTTCGTTTTCATATCTTTTGCTGCAATAGTTGGTTCTTGGCTTCTGTTTTTGATTTACTACAGAATCTACTAAATGTAAATGTTGTTTGTATTTACTGCCTTCTTTTATTATTGAATATTTTTTCTTTCTGTTTTCATGTTGTTTCACTAATTTTATCATCCAGTCATTTGTTGTTTCCATGTAAGTTAGTAAGCCAATAGTTGTTGTCTTGTGTATTCTAGCTGAATAAGACCTCTTCCACCTTCTTTACGGGGTATGTATAGACGGTCTACATCAGCCTTTGGATGATGCATCTTATATTAGAAAAAGAAGCTTTCTTGTTTTTAGAATCCATTTGTCTGATGTTTTAGAGTCCAGTTCAAGATGTTGAAACTATATTGGACCACTGGGATGGCAAGGTTTATTAATGGCCATAATTCTGTTCTGAGAATTCAATTCAGTTTTTATTATTATTATTATTATTATTATTATTATTATTATTATTATTCTTCCAAAAAAATGTCGTGTGTTAGTTTATTTATTTTTGATAATAATAATTTATAATTCATTTTTTTTTTTTTAAATAAAGCGTTAAAAGGGCATTTGATAAACATCGCCTGAGTCTACCGTAGCGGATTTAACTGACCTCCTGTCTTTTAAAAGTATGTATATATATATATATATATATATATATATATATATATATATATATATATATATATATATATGTATGTATGTATGTATTTGTAGATGAAAACGTTTGTGAAATAATCTTCAAACACAGCTCTACAAATTTAAAAGTATATATAGATATATATATATATATATATATATATGTATGTATGTATGTATGGTTCTCCAATGCTTCTTATTGATAACAAAGATTTTGACACGAAAATTAACTTTTTTATAACTATCAATCAGTACTTTTCTATCTGTCAGTCTACTTTAGTCTTTTCATATTTATAGCCATTTGCTCATATCTGTCTATTGTAATACAGTAGTTAGTTTATTTTTAGATTTGGGAATTACGCCTAAAATATTCTGATGTAAATTATTTCAAATATTTTTTTTTTAATTATGCGTAAACAACTTTTCACAATATCACTTTTTACAAATATCTCCGATTATATAAAGGATATAATTTATTATTATTATTATTATTATTGTTATTATTATTATTATTTCCTTTGATTTCTGGCGTTTACACATTTTCTTTCCGGGTCCCGCCCAGGGATCTAAGGTTAGAAATGGCGCCATGACACTTTCCACTGACAAAAAAAAAAAAAAAAAAAAATTACATAGATAAAACCCTTCGTAAAGTGTGGGCTGTACTTGTCAGAACAATTTTTTGTATCTCCTTGAGGCATGGACTTCCAGGAATCCCTTCAAATAGTCTACTGCAATCTTTTCCAACCAGTTCTAGGGCTCCAACTACATCAAGAAAGAACAAAGGACGTCGATAGAAAATCTATCTATCTATCTATCTATCTATCTATCGATCTAAATATATATATATATATATATATATATATATATATATATATATATATATGTATATATGTATGTATGTATGTATTTGTAGATGAAAACGTTTGTGAAATAATCTTCAAACACAGCTCTACAAATTTAAGTAATGTTACTATTACGCTAGTTTTATTAGTGTAATAATTGTATTAATGTATAGCACTAACAACGATATTCTCAAGCATTGTAATATTATTCAACGTGATTAAACCGTTCTTTCACTAATCTTGGATTCCAGGCCCTTTCTTTTGTAATATTACTCCGAATTACAAGTTGGTCCGAGCATTATAACAAGGTGTAAATATTGACAAGCCATTTCTTGCATCAATTAACAACAGATTATTTTCTAGATCAGCTGCCAATTTGATTTCATCGAATCTATCAGATTTACTCTTAAGACATTAGCAAATAGTTGTCAGCATAGATACCTCATCAGGAACAATGTATGTTCAAGGACAAGGCCCTGAGAGACACTCACATTAACGCAAAAATGTCAAGAAATTATCTTGAAAATGCTATGGCTTTAAAAAGAAAGCCTTTTAGTAATCTATTTGCTAACCATATGCAACACAGAAATAATGTGAATTAAAAACGAATCTATGAATTCGTTTAGGTGTTGCATTTTTGTTTTATGCAGTGCATAACCGAGTAAAAATCACAGGAGCAATACAGGGTTAAGTGTTACTGAATGAGATTGTATTATAAAATGATATAAAAGGAAAAGGTCAGATTATGTCACTATGGAGAATAGACAACGGTTGATTCTCGACTTGACGACGTTAAGATTATAATAATCGGAGAAGGATCGTCTCCGGTGTGTGTTCCTCAATGTAGCGTTTCTAGAGAAGAATTTGTCAGAAAGGAACTTCCATCTTACAAATGGAATATAAAGGGGATGACGATGTTTCGGTCTCGTGCAAATTGTATGGTTGGTTGTAACTGTAATTGGTAGAACTAAGTAATGTAGCTTGTTAGTATATTTTCCATTGGAATACCTATAGATTAGCGATAAGCTTGTGACTTTTCGTTTGTGGGAAAGTAGCTGTAGGGTTGAAAATAATTGGATGTATAAAAAAAGAATTTTGAAAGGATCAAGCAATGGGAAATATCAGAAAATTTTCAAAAAATAGGCCTTAATAAATCAATTCGTACACACTCTAATACAATATAAAAACAGTATTTCCCTGGACTAAAGTAATAAGCTAAACTATAACCTAATAAAACCGACGCCTTGAGGCGCGTCCACCTCTTCCAAAGGCGACAGAATAAGTAGACATAGGTCTTTCGTGGGAATTTCGTCCATACAGTGTTCGTCTCAAGCCTATCACCTCGTAATGATAACTTCATCCACCCGACGCATCTCTTTTTGACTTATGCAAAATTCCAACAAGCCACTGAGAACTTAATTTACCGTAAAACTAGCATCGTATTTTATGAAGAAATGCACACTAGAGAGTAAGACGTCAGAAGGAATTAGCTAGGCTACGAAGACCTGCTCAGTAGGCATAGCATAGAAATAAATAAAATATAGTAGCCTTTATAAATAAAGAGAACTGACAGCAAATATTCAACAGCAGCAGCATCAGTAAGAAGAGGGAAGCTGTTGTGAAAACAGTCAATCCTTTTAGCGGCTGGAGTAGCAGCAGCAGGCAGGCATGCAGGATAACAGTAGAATAAATTAAAAGATACAGTTTTTGAATTTCTCGGATGATGTGTTACCATTATTAGCGCTATTTACATCCGGGCGATTGTCCTCCTCATTATTATTGCTAACGTACAGTTTCGGTCGGAGGGCACAAGGTTGCGTTCAGAATTGTGCCAGGGGACAACGACCGAATGAATAAAAGCGTTGTTCGTGAATTCGGTGACATGGCAATTGTGAGTTCAATTCCCGGGCTCAGTGGTAACAGTTCGAGCAATAATTGTGTTTCCTTATGTAAGAAAAAGACAAGATATCTCTAGACATGGGATGGAACGAAAACAATTTTCTCATGTAGATTAAATAAAATAAAATCGCTGATGATATCCTTGATCGCAAAACACGATGTAGAATTTTTGCGAGTTGACTAAAAATGCTGTTTCGATTTAAGATCAAGATTCAAAGGTTATTTTATAGATTCAAGTACATACTTCTCTCTCTTGTTCTTGTAACGGCATTTGCCCGGGGTGGGTTTAACCAGCACCAATATTGGAGTTTCATGGGAATTTGGAATTCACAGGCGGTCCCCAACCAAGATGTATAGCACATGAGATTTGATTATAGTGGTGAAGGTTTCGTGCAGGACCATCCACACTTTTTGAAGGGCCGATTATAGAGACCTGTTGCACTACGTGCCACAAGGTCCCCAAACGACCCTCCGCAGGTTTTGAATTCAGAGTCTTTCCTTCTCCTAGACTAGTTGCCATCCAAGGCTATAGAACCCAGTCTGTCCTGCTATTTACCCATAGCTGGAGGGAGAAGAAGAGGATTCATACCTTTCCCAAAGGTATTAGCGCTTAAGTGAATGTAATGGATCCGACTGCAATTCGAACTCGGCTCTCCGATTCCTCAATCATTACTCCACCGTGCCTCCTTACTCCACCAAATTTATACAATTGACATACAATGACGTTCAAAATTCTCGTGATCCATTAGGTTCATTGGGTCATTCCATGTCGAGTACCGTGCAAGAATTCGGCCATCTTAAACTATTTTAAATTTCTAATAATTGCCCTCTTCAAAGTGGATGTTTTTCATATATTGTGCTGTCTACAGGTGAAACTCTGGCAATATTTATCCCCTCCTTACACTTAATTATCATATTTTGTTGCAAATGTTCGGAAGAAGAAGAGAAAATGCGAGACGACAGTCGAAAATAGCCGGGTCAATTCCTTCGGATCATTTTTTGTTTTATCGTTTTTTCATCGCTAAAAAGCGAATCTTCATTTGGAACAGGACCTATTTTGAATTGCCGCCTTGTCTTGTCCTGAAAACGTGTAGGCAGTTTCACAATCAAAAATAGCTGGATGTAGATTTTGGAAATGGCCCTAGAATATGTCGGCGAACAGTAGCTACAGAATTATGGACATAAAAATCAGGTACAGTGAGACCCGGATATGAGAGACCCGGATATGAGAGACCCGGATATGAGAGACCCGGATATGAGAGACCCGGATATGAGAGACCCGGATATGAGAGACCCGGATATAAGAGACCCGGATATAAGAGAGATTTCTTAAGACCCAAATTAGAGACCCGGATAATAGAGAGACCCGGATATGAGAGACCCGGATATGAGAACTCCGGATATAAGAGACCCGGATTTGAAGAGACCCGGATTTTCTATCGACCAACCAGTGACCCGGATATGAAACTGACCAACAAAAAAGATGATATAAAGAAGACAACAAAATGGAGATTTCTCTGGTCCCAAATTAGAGCCTATATCCAATAGACCAAACCCGGATATAAGAGACTTCTTCTCCGGTCCCGACAACTCTCTTATATCCGGGTTACACTGAAGGATTGCTTGGAGTGCTCAATTCCTTTGTTTTGAAATTTAAAGATTCTTGAAGAGTTTTCTATCGACCAACCAGTGGTCGCTCGCAGCATAGGAATGCCTAGAAACTGATCAGAACAACAAAAAAAGATGCAGTCAAAGAAGACAACAAAATGGAAGGGGAATGGAGACGACTTGCCCAAATTTCTCCTTTCGTCCTTATCTCCAGAAGGAAATGTTGTGGCGCCGACGTGTTGAGCTGCCTACTATTCTCCTACATCTGCCTCGGTTGTACGAGATCCTGGGTCTTCCCGAAGGATTGCTTGGAGTGCTCATCATGTGCCTTGTTTTGGGAATATTAACCTGACGGATCCCATTCCTCTTCAGATTAAGCCATAACCAATGTCATCCAAATAGGTGGCCAATTCATTCTATGGGAGTTAAAGATTTTTATCGGGACATAACTGATCTAAAAGCAAAAGAACACTGATGCCATTGCTAACATTGAATAGTGAACATTTCCGTTGTAGAACATCTGAAGAAACCTTCCACCCTGGGTGGTGACACGCGTCAAGGAGGTCCTTCGCCTGTAATTAATATTACAGTGTTAACACCACCTAATATGACTTTATATATATAGCTGATATGGTTTATATATATATGGCAAATTATATATTTATCACGTGATAACTTTAGGAAATAGTCGAGGAACAATGATACCCGTCTACGAAAAGGTACAGTGTGCCAGACATCAATGGTACTACCTATATCTAAATACCACTATGCCTACATATATACAAGGTGTCCATAAGGTTTTTTTTTTACAATTTATAAAATATATTACAAAAGCAATTGATGAGATATATTAATCAGCTTTGTTCTATGTACTCAATTGCATTCGAATTGCATTTGTGCATTTCAGGTATCCTCTTTATGAAAGACGTACTGTTAAAATGAACCCCCTAATATTTCCAAACTGGTGGATTGGAAGGGATGGCCCAATTCCCTGGCCACTTCGTTCACCAGATATCACTCCCCTGGACTTTTTGCTCTAGGCTTATGTTAAAGATATCGTTTATCGAATAAAGATAGGAGACATCACTGATCTAAAGCAAAAAATCACTGATACCATTGCCACCATTGCTGAGGCAATGCTACTTCGAACATGACAAGAAATCGATTACCGTCTTGATGTGCTTTGTGCAATTAATGGTGCTCATATAGAGGTGTATTAAATTAGTTAAAAAAAAAACTTCAATATCTAATCCTAATTATGTAACAATTTCTACATATTTGTCTGTTCATTTGCTTTTGTAATAACTTTAAATCGTAAAGAGACTTCATAAACACACACACACACATTATATATATATATATATATATATATATATATATATATATATTTATAGGTTGTCCATAAAGTATCTTTACAATTTAAAAAATATATTAAAAAGGCAATTGATGTGGCACCAAAACTAGATGACTTTCAACCAACCATCATCTTCCAGCAAGATGGTACACCGCCAAATTGGGGACTGCATGTTCGTGGCTTCCTAAATCAAACATTTCCCGACCGGTGGATTCGAAGGATTAGCCCAATTCCCTGGTCACTTCGTTCACGATCTAGCAGACTGGAGCTACAGAATCTTTAACAAAGAACTTAAAAACAAAAGACACATCATTTGAGGTATTTCAACACCAGTTACAACTAAAATGGATGACACTTATAATTTTAAGGAAATCATAATCGAGATGGGGGAATTCCACACTACCATAAAAAAAACGTTAGGAAGGAAACATCAATCAATATAAGAGTGCGCAATAACAAATACTAGCTTTGAGATACCTAATTTCCTGAAAAAAAAAAACACTATTTTAAGAGAAATATTTTATAAATTTCAGCAAATAATAATGCTAACTTTATAGTTTCCTTATAAAGAAGCGGTAATTTTCAACATTACCATATCCAAATTAATTGAAACAACTGCTTTAGTTTCCTTTCTTTCACCATACGGTCAGTGACAGGGTGTAATCGATTTCTATTTTTTTCTCAGATTAGGTAATGTACAGTGGGCAGCAGTAATATTAATCTATTTTCGGGGTGAATGATGAAATTTGATTGGCCTTGAAAAGTATTGTATCATCCGTAAATAAATCTTATTTTCATCACGCACAGACACTATTGTCTCGACTGTCGATTAATTGTCCTACGGCCATTGTCTGAGATGAAATGTACGAAAATTGTAACGCTCGACGAACAAAATGGCAAGTCTTAACAATGAGTAACTCAAAGTACTATCGACTGGCTCGGAAACTCTCCTGATTTAAATCCAATCAAGGATATCTGGTCAATCTGCAAGGAACGACTTCGTGGAATGGGCATACGAAGTATTAGCATGTACATTAGAAAAATAGGAGAAAAGGTAAATGATAACGGAATTATTCGGTTTGCTTCAATTAATTTGCACAAGGTTGTAGGTGATCATGGCCCTCCATATCTTCCTTTATAATTAATTTGCACAAGGGTGTATAGTACGTGTAACTCAAAGAGAAAACAATCACATAATCAAGATGTTAACATGTCACACCGCTTCAAATGTAAGACTAGAAAAAAAACTCCATCAGTCTTAAATTTAAGAAACGTGTTTTCCTTTTTACAAAAAGTGTTTTAAGATAAAGATTTTATAAATTTCAATCGAAACCAGTACTGTCAATAAATACCAAATATTTCCTTGTAAGGGAACGGCTAATATTAATTTCATCATATAACAGCATTTGAGAGAAGTAAGCTAACCACTGCGCCCCGGCAATGCAGATTTCTCATAAGTCTGTTATAGTTTGGCCTAAGATCGAAAACGGGGGGACTCTAGTAAGGATCGCATTCAATACAGAATTGATAGCATTTGAAATTAGATATATATTGCTCGGCGTCAAGGTGCCCGCAAGGCCTACTTTTAGAACACAAGGTACAACGTTATGTCTTACAGGATAGAGTCATATAATGCAAACCTCTTGTCACGAGTGTCAGCCGCTCACATTAGCACCAACGCTGTGAAATCCAAATCTTCAGTTGCAGAGTGAAGCCCTGACAGTGATTGGTGAGTACTCACCTTCGCCCGTTTTCGTCAAACTGAAATTTCTCTTGTAGACAGCGAAAATACAGGTTAGCTGGGATGATTCATCGCCGGTCAGAGCATGTAGTTTGCGCTTACAATCAGGAGGTCAAATGCCGGACGCATCGCTTAACGTTAGTTGCAGGTCCCAGCCACCCCGAACCATTTTGGTGCTGATAGGGTCACATGGTTGAAATAAGCAGCTTGGGGCGAACAAAAGCGCACAAATGCCAAGTCCATCAGTTCAATATCTAATGCTTCGTGCTGAATATGGTAGCATCTGCTAAAAAGAAAAAAGTGTGTGGTGTTAATGTTTGGATATTAAATTTTTTCTTATTTAAATTATATTTCGCTCATCTCTGAAATTCGCTCTAAAATCCTGAAATAAAATTCCATGCTTCCGACAACAATTATTTTATTAATATCTTTGTTGTGTAAGAAACCTACCACCCCTCTTGAAGATGAACTTGTCTACAAACAAAGACTTTAAATAGTCGCATGTCAAAAGTTATAGACTACTCAGGCGATTTCTGTACCTACTTACCAACCTAATAAACCCCTTTTTATTGTTACATGTTATTTGGCGTTTGTCTTTACTAACCCCAAATCAATCTTGTTATATAAGGAATAAAGTGTCGCTGCCGACACTAGAGTTTGAACGCATATCACCAGAGAGCAAATACAAGTGATCCCATTTTGAAGAAGTAGATCACGTGATGGGAAAAGAAATGTATATATGGAAATTAGCGTGTCGTCTAAGTGATTACCATATGGATTACTATTCGGATCACTATTCGGTGTTTACTATTCGAACGAGTACTATCGAGCAAGTACTATTAGCGCGAGTGATATTCGAAGGCGTCTGACACCAGTTTTGTTCAACGGCGTTACTATAGTTGTATCTGCAATTACAAAGTCTCTACTACAACGAGCATTACGGAAGTGACAACGAGTATTCGTTGGCATCACAAAGGTGGCAACGAGTGTTCGTTGACATCACAAAACATTGTCAGTCATCAACTAATGATATACATCGTGTGGCCGGTGCGGACCATACTACACAGGAACTCCCGACGATGTTGAAGCCCCAAAAGGACTGGTTTTTGTTGGGGTTTTTTTTTTGTTGTTGTTTTTGTCTTTTTTTTTTTTTTTTTTGCTTTTTTACTTTTAATTTTTTTCTACCTAAGTCATATTGTCATTCATCAACTATAATAATTGACAAGGCCGGTGCTTACTACCCTGAACCTCTCAACTGCGTGGGGGGGAGGACAGATGCCTACTGGGGAGGGGACCAGAAGTGCTAATTTCAGTAGCGCTCATTTTTTTAAATTGTAGTTTTCTTTCTGAAAAGTTCTTTTAAATCAATAAAATCGATAAAATAATTTTTCATTCCGAGATCATTCACTAAGGAATACCAATGATATTTTTTTTCTTTTAGCTAATAGAAATCCTAACTATAAATCCACGGCTAGTAATTGAAGAAAAATGTCTAGTCCTTATTTTTTAGCATTTCTAGAAAAATAAAACCGAGAAAATGTACACATAAAAAAATAAGAAGTTTTAAAGATTTCAACACAGGGGAAAATCTTTTCGAAAACTGAAATATTATTTTTAAAGCAAATTTTTAAGACAATCCCGTTTGTGTTGTGTTGGAAATTTTTGTACAACATTTTTTCCAGCGGAGATGAGTCGACGATTAATCTTTATGGCGTTAATAATATTGTATCTACGATTTACAAAGTCTCTACTACAACGAGCATTGCGAAAGTAACAACAAGTATACGTTGACATTACATAAGTGGCAACAATATTTTTATTTTTATTGTTTCTAATGAGTTTCGGCCGATGAACTCTCCGGCCATCAAAAATATTCTCTGAAGTTCTGAAATAAATATCTAACATTTTTTCCAAGAAATATTCGGCCAATATTCTAATATTTGGTGTTTTATTATGTATCGACTAGTGTACACTATGGCTTTTCAGTCACTGGGGATTAACTTGCTATATTGATATATTTATAATTTGAGACGTAAATATGTCAAAATATGCTAATACCCTTGGGAAAGGTATGAATCCTCTTCTTCCCCGTAGCTATGGGTAAATAGTAGCACATATTCTATAGCCATGTTTTATAGCCATGGATGGCAAATGGTCTACCGCAGAATGAAATGGCAACATGCTGGGGGAAAAATTTGCTTTGTCAGTCATGTATCGAAATCGTTAACATAGTAATTTTAATTTCAATAATGAATATGCTTATAAAACGCGTAAATTTCAGAAATTAGTTATTCCAAAAAAATTCGCTTGAAGATGGAACAGAGCTTGGTACTTTAATTCAATTTAATTCAAATAATCATATTAAAGTTTCGGCTCGTGTTTTGAAACATGAGAACTCTTATGTAGCGTTGGAATCATATTTTTAAATAAATAATTATATTTAGGCTCTACTTTTGTAACGAGCACTATTTTTTTAAAATAATAACAAAAATACTAAAGAACTTTGGATTATTTACATAACGAGTTCTTTCCTATTTTCTATATATTTTTACACACACACACACACACACACACACACACATATATATATATATATATATATATATATATATAATCACCCAAAGGAAGCGTTTTCTTTTCTGGGCACAAAGTATGTCAAAACTGCCCTACTGTATACTTTTAGCCATTATCAAGGATGTTTCTATTTTTACTTATTATTAGTATGGGTTTTGTGGATATATTTACAGTCATATGACTGTTTTAGTTTCCAAACATAGTCAGCACATTATGACCGTGTTCGTAGTTAAAGTTATTGAGTGTTGATTTTTTTTTTTTTTATTATTAGGGCTTCCATTATTTGTAATCTTTTTACATGTGGATGAGTTTTTTTTTTTTTTTTTTTTTTTTTTACTAGTATATTTTCGATGGAATATTTTAGGTTTGCGTTTGTGTTTAAATGAGTCCTAATGTAGCTGTAGTCGGATAGGAGTAACATAAGTCGTCTTGATAGGCATGTGGTAGTGTGACCGATGTAATTATTTATGAGTTTGGTTTGATTATGAGTTCATAAAGGGACATTTGAACTCGTAAATAATGTTGGTTCGTTGCAGTTTTCATTTTGCAGGTGTGTTGTTATTTTTGAGGATGAGTTTAGGTGTTTCAATTATTTGTAATTGATAATTTAGTTTTCTTGTTCGGGTCAACTCATTTAAATTAACATACATTTTATGTTCAGAAAAGAAAACACTTGTTCGAACACAAGCTAAATTAAATAAAAACCTTTACCTTTTCAGTCGCCTTTAAAGATATATATATATATATATATATATATATATATATATATATATATATATATATATATATATGTTGAAGGCACCCACCTTCTAACTAGTAATGGACTGGTCCCTCTTATATAAGTCAGCTCTGGAGAGAGAGTGAGAGAGCGTCAGAGAGAGAGAGTCAGCGTTAGCTGTCCAGATAAGCTTACCCGGTACATACCGTTGGACTATAGACTTTGGATATTGTTTCGTACTAACCAACCTTCGTTCTACTAATCACTCTATTGTTAATTGCTTTTATGAATATACCAGTATTTTCCTCTACAACTGTGTTTGTCTTGATTCATACACCGACACGCGGGAAACTCACATCTCAACAATATATATATATATATTAGGTTGGTGCAAAAATAATGACGTAATAATGTCGTTTTTTGACGTATTTTTTAACGTCAAAAAACGACATTATTACGTCATTATTATCGGTTATATATATATATATACCCGATGCGATGAGAACGAAAGTAATATATAAATTCCAACGTCCACAGCATTAATCCAAAAGAGGGCTCGATACCGATAGTAGAGCGATGATTATTTATTTATTATAATTTTATCATATAGACAAAACCATTTTACTCACTACACAGATGCAACTTGGTTTCAGTGCATTTCAACTGCACTTCAACGGGCGAGAATCGAAAATGGTTATGAAAAATCTTGCTTGCAGACAAGCCTTATGTGAAACGTCACTTCCTTTTTTCCATTTGTTTGAGAAGAAAAATATACATAAAAAAAGTGACGGAGTGGAACAATAGTGCTTATTGATAGCAGTTTGGTGAAGAATGGATTGAGTGTTTAATGTTGACGAGTCTGTGGAATTTTTTTGCCGATAAACACTGGTCAAAAGTTTAGGCAGATAATCTCACAAGCGTCCTAAGAGTGAGAGGTAGGGAAGGAAAGATGGAGATAGGGGATAGTATTACGTTTAAGTAAGTAAAAATTGTAGCGATACTTCTAGTAGTAATTGGGAATGTTATTTTTGGTTTACTATAAAAATTCTAGAGCTGAATTACATGTATTTATGTTGGGGTTATCACTACTGTGGTGATTTCCTCTCAAAAATAAGGGATGTTAATATAACCTTTTATAATCAAATTTTGAAATATTCCTGGACCATATAGCCTGTAGAATAAGTATGGGTGTAAAAACGATTTATCTGGAAATAATACCAGTAATATACATGGAAAAAAAATTAAGAATTATAATTTAATTAGTGGAGAAGTACATAAGAGAGTAGGGAATATATCAAAGGAAATGATTTATAATTTTAAAACGTTTATAGTTATGGAATTAAGGATTTAACAGGATTGTAGTGTTAGATCCTTAGTATGTCTACAGAAAACGGCTGTTTCATATCTTTGATTTAATAATTGGGCTTTATTCAAGAATTCAATGATACATATTTTCTCCTGTAAACATAAGAAGCCAGGTTCGTTCAGAGAATTGCAGATTCTGGCTTGTCTTAGGATTTTCTATTTAACCTTAGGTGTTTTTCTCTTCTTTACACACTTCAGGAAAGGAAAATTGCGTTAATACTTTTTATCGTAGTAGGATATTTTCTCAACAGATGGCATTACATTTACGGCCCTTTGATAAAAAATTGAAAATGCATGGATAGTAATTCCACTGTTCACTTCGGCGAATGTTGCCCAAGCAGTAGTTCGCCATACTAATAAATGTCTGGAAACTAAAGGCCACCATTTTGAGTATGTCTTGTGATTGCAGAATCTAAAGGTAAGTTGTATTATTCTCATCATGCCTGGATAAATTTAGTATTAGAATATCTATAAAGTTTTTCATTTCTTGAAATGTCTATATATTTTTTGGAGGCGGGCGCCATAAAAAAAGCATATGAACATTTATCGCTATTTTTGAAATTTTAAAAAGGTTTCGTTTTTAATATTATTTACAAATAATTGTTGAATGAAATATATCAGCATCGGAATTTTGTCGTTGACAGGACCAAACCCGATTGTTTCAAATTTACGCTGAACTAACTACACTTTATGCCCCTTCGATCTTCTCAAATGACATACTAATGTTAAATCTGAAATCAGTATATCAAAATAGGCCAACACTCTGTCTTTTCCCACTCTCTAAATTAGATAGCAATATCTCTTGATTTTAACTCAGAGTATGTGATTCTGTTTGTAGATCTTGAAGAGTGAGAGCTGTATTTTAGAGCTCTGATGAAATAAAAATTATGATCTATGGTATTTTACGTGTTTATTTGATATTCTTTAATTAATAATTTTGCTCTGTCTTTCCTCGGATCTATATCCTCCTTGAAATTCCATACGGATTACCATATTGTATCACCCCTATATATATATATATATATATATATATATATATATATATATATTTATATATATAATTATTTCTTAACAATATGATTCCATCGTTACAGAAGAGTTCTCATGTTTCAAAAATAAAAGCTAAAAGGCCAGCTATATTTCATCTTCAAGCGAATTTTGGAATAACGAATCTTCAAATTTACGAAGCTTTATAAGCATAAACGTTAATGTAGAATCTACTTATGTATTGAGCACTGTTTTTTTTTTTAAATAAAAAAAATACTAAAGACCTTTTCGATTATTAACCTAACGGTTCTTTCCTATTTTCTATATATTTGACACACACACACACACACAAACACACACACAAACACACACACACACACACACACACACACATATATATATATATATATATATATATATGAGGTATGCTAAATTTATGGGTATAATTGCTCAATATCAGAGACAGTGCATATTTGTAAAGGTGACATTTTGTTCAATACGATGACAGTTTGTTTCATGCTTGAACGCAATCTTCAGGTCATGTGTGTTGTATTTTCTTTCGACTATTTATATATGCTGGTCAATGGTGCATTATGGATAGCAAGGTTTATTGTATTATACTAACTGTTATTGGGTAGGCGGCAACGGTTGTTTCAAATTATTCTATAGTCGATAGAGAAGGAATAATTGTGGTTCCGAACGCAATTATTTGTACCTATTTTATACAGTTGTGCATGAGTTTAATGAATATTTTTTGCTAGAATCTTTTACACTTTTCTTGTACGGTGGGTGAATGTTGAACAATCTCATCACAGATGAAGAAGAGATTCCAGGCAACAGAAACGCGGTTCTACACTAAGATGCTGAGAATTCTATGAACATATCCTTTGAATAATGACGAAGTTTTAAGGAAAATGGGAATGAAGGGAGACATATACAGATGAAGACATAACAGGAACGGAGTTCTACAGTAAGATGCTGAGAATATCATGAATGGACAATGTGAAAACGTCGAGGTTTTAAAAAAATGAAAAAAGAAAGGCTACGTATATTCAACATCTTCTAGGGTGCATTATGATCAAAGAGGGCTTGGAAAATTTGATACTAACATAACATATTAAGAACAGATGAAAACACAGCATAAGCTATCAAACAATCTTTCCTAAATGGTTGGTAGAACAGGGATTAGGAGAACTAGCAAAGAGACTCGGAGCTACAATGGGCAGAAAATTGTGGAGAGCCATGATCGCTAACGTCCTGACAGGACGTGGCATATAGAAGAAGAAGATTTTTGAGTAAATATTTGGCACAATAGGTATTAGGAGAACTAGCAAAGAGACAAAATTTACTCGGAGCTAAAACGGGCAGGAAATTGTGGAGAGCCATGATCGCTAACGTCCTGACAGGACGTGGCATATAGAAGAAGAAGATTTTTGAGTAAATATTTGGCACAATAGGTATTAGGAGAACTAGCAAAGAGACAAAATTTACTCGAGCTAAAACGGGCAGGAAATTGTGGAGAGCCATGATCGCTAACGTCCTGACAGGACGTGGCATATAGAAGAAGAAGATTTTTGAGTAAATATTTGGCACAATAGGTATTAGGAGAACTAGCAAAGAGACAAAATTTACTCGGAGCTAAAACGGGCAGGAAATTGTGGAGAGCCATGATCGCTAACGTCCTGACAGGACATGGCATATAGAAGATTTTTGAGTAAATATTTGGCACAACAGGGAATGGGAGAACTAGCAAAGAGACAAAATTTACTCGGAGCTAAAACGGGCAGGAAATTGTGGAGAGCCATGATCGCTAACGTCCTGAAGGGACATGGCATATAGAAGAAGAAGATTTCTGAGTAAATATTTGGCACAAAAGGGATTAGGAGAACTAGCAAAGAGACAAAATTTACTCGGAGCTACAATGGGCAGGAAATTGAGGAGAGCCATGATCGCTAACGTCCTGACGGGACATGGCATATAGAAGAAGATTTTTGAGTAAATATTTGGCACAACAGGTATTAGGAGAACTAGCAAAGAGACAAAATTTACTCGGAGCTACAATGGGCAGGAAATTGTGGAGAGCCATGATCGCTAACGTCCTGGCGAGACATGGCATATAGAAGAAGAAGATTTTTGAGTAAATATTTGGCACAAAAGGGATTAGGAGAACTAGCAAAGAGACAAAATTTACTCGGAGCGAAAATGGGCAGGAAATTGTGGAGAGCCATGATCGCTCACGTCCTAAAGGAACATAGCTTATAGAAGAAGAAGAATTTTGAGGCACAACAGGGAATAGAAGAACTAGCAAAATGATAAACTTTACTAAGAGGTGCAAAAGGATAGAAGGTTGTGTAGAACTATAATCACCCACCCACATACAAAGAGGTGAACATATATATATATATATATATATATATATATATATATATATATATATATATATATATACGGCCATGCGTGATATATCACTATTGCCTGCTAATTTGACCAGCATCACTTTATTGTGAAAACGTTTACTTGCATAAACAAAATCTGACATAATGTAAGGTGGCACTTATTTTCCTCAATCAAACTCCATTCTCTGTTTTCCCGCTCGTTTTTCTTTTCGACACGTCCTCTTCAGAAAAATGCCAGTTATTGTGATTAAATAGCGGCACAAGATTTTCTGAAAGTTGGTCGAATCTTACAAAGCGAAAACGAAAGTGAAACTAGAAAGATAAAAATAATGACATGGTGATAGGTAAATCAGATGACAGTAATCAATTCCCACCTCCTCCACGTGACCCCAGTCTCTACTTAAATAATGATTTATAATCCGATGACAGTGGTGGCTGGCGTCAATCACTTGCCGGAAGTAGTTTTGATCGCTCATCGAAGTTGAGGAAATGGAAAAAGAGAGAGGGGGTGGGGGGAGAAAACTTGAGCGTTGAAAACATATTGAACAAAATCCAGTCTTTAATGCTGATAGGAGTGAACACTGGAATTTGCCTTATTCTATCATCCTAACAATAAATTTCAATTCAGGAATTGCATTTTCTACGTCTGGTAGACTAAATGTCTCATGGTGTAAGGCGGTTAGTATTGCAGTGTCCCATCATTTCCGGAGATAAATAAATGGGAGTATACATTTCCGAAAATATATATATATATATATAGATAATATTAGTGGAAAATATACATACATATGAAAAATATATCTAAAAAATTCCCATACATGTATATTTTCAGAAAAAAAATTTTCCAAGAGGAAGGATCCAGGTAGAACTCAATGTCTAGGACAGAGTAAGGATATAATAAAAGGCTTAAACACTAATATTCCATGGTCATAATTTATTCCATTGGAATCGTAAATACGATCCAAATCATCAGACCTACAAATTTGTAGGTCTGATGATTTGATCGATTCCAATGGAATAAATTATGACCTTGGAATATTAGTGTTTAAGCCTTTTTTATTATATATATATATATATATATATATATATATATATATATATATATAACACCTTTCGTTTTGAGTCTGTCTATATTTCTGAGATGAGGTATTATGTACAGTATTTACATTAGTCGGACTATTGTCCTCATCTTTGTCGCCATATTTGTCACAACGAGGGAAAATTAGCAGGAGATAACTGATAACTGACATCCATCAAACATGGCACGTGGAACTAGAACAGTCTACCCCAGTGAACGAAATAAAGGGTTCAGTTCGAAATTCCAACCACCTGAAGAAGGCCGGATCGTACAACGGCCGAAACGTTGTGACAAATATGGCGACAAAGATGAAGACAATAGTCCGACTAATGTAAATACTGTACCTTTCGTTTTATTTATCTCCCGTATTTCCCGTAAACCCGTTGTCGCATCTCTATCGATAATCCGTCACTGTATCATCGGAGAATCTTTACATGAACACGATTCAAATCAGGGGTCTTCATAACCCCCACTTTTTTTGCAATTAATCCCTGTACTGACAACCATTTACACAAGCTTGTTTTCACTTCTTCTCTGTGCCATTTCCCTTCAGTAGGTGCGTGGTCATAGCTCTCCACGACTTCCTCTCCTTTGTGGCCCTCAGTAAAGTATGTCATTTTGCTATCTTATCCGAACACCTGTTTTCCCAATTATTTACACAAACTCGTTTTCACTTCTTCTCCGTTCAATATCTCTTCAAGAAGTACATGATCATGGCTCTCCACAACTTCCTCTCTTTTGCAGCTCTTAGTAAAGTTTGTCTATTGGCTATCTTTCTTAATCCCAGTTCTGCCAACCATTAACACAGGCTCGTTCTTCTCATTTTTCTATGTGCCGTGTTCCTTCAGTATGTGCATGATCAAAGCTCTCCACAACTTCCTCTCCTTTGTGACCCTCAGTAAAGCATGACATTTTGCTATCTTTCCTAATCCTTGTTTCGCCAATTATTTACACAGGCTTGTTTTCACTTCTTCTCTGTGCCATATCTCTTCAGAATGTACGTGATCATAGCTCTCCACAACTTCCTCTCTTTTGTCGCTCTTAGTAAAGTTTGTCTTTTTGCTATCTTTCCTAATCCCTGTTCTCCCAATCATTTGCATAAGCTCATTTTCACTTCTTCTACCATGCCATGTCTCTTAAAGATGTACACGTCAAGGCTCTCCACAACTTCCTCTTCTTTGTAGCTCTTAGTAAAGTTTGTCTTTTTGCTATCTTTCCTAATCCCTGTTCTCCCAATCATTTGCATAAGCTCATTTTCACTTCTTCTACCATGCCATGTCTCTTAAAGATGTACGTGATCAAGGCTCTCCACAGCTTCCTCTCCTTTGCCGCTCTTAGTAAAGTTTGTCTTTTTGCTATCTTTCCTAATCCCTGTTCTCCCAATCATTTGCATAAGCTCATTTTCACTTCTTCTACCATGCCATGTCTCTTAAAGATGTACGTGATCAAGGCTCTCCACAACTTCCTCTTCTTTGTAGCTCTTAGTAAAGTTTGTCTTTTTGCTATCTTTCCTAATCCCTGTAGTGACAACCATTTACACAAGCTCGTTTTCACTTCTTTTCTGTGCCGTTTCCCTTCAGTATATGCAGGATCAAAGCTCTCCACATCTTCCCCTACATGGTGGCCCCCAGTAAAGTATGTCGTTTTCCTATCTCTCCTAATCCCTGTTCTGCCAATCATTTACATAAGCTCATTTTCATTCTCCGTGTCATTTCTCTTCAGGGTGTACGTGATCATGGCTCTCCACATCTTCTTCTCCTTTGTAGGTCTTAGTAAAGTTTTTCTATTTGCTATATCTCCTAATTCCTGAACTGAGAACCATTTACACAAGCTCATTTTCACTTCTTGGCTGTGCAGTTTCCCTTCAGTATGTATCTGATCAAAGCTCTCCACATCTTCCTCTCCTTTGTAGCTCTAGTAATGTTTGTATTTTTGCTATCTCTGCCATCGATTTACACAAGTCCGTTAGGATAGTTATTTATTGATTTCCTCTGTCCCTCCTGCCTACATATATTCTGGGAGTGTTACATTTTCCAGCTCATTTTCCTTAAGATGTTACCTAGAAATCACAAATGTCTCTGATTGGAAATAAAATTGTCCTTTTCTGTTTCCATTTTCTCTAACACTTCACTTCCTTATATTCTCAGCATCCTTCTGTAGAACCATATTTCTTTTACCTCAAGCCTTTCCTACATCTGTGATTAGATTGCCAGCAATTCACTATGTTGTTACCTAGGGAAGGTTACTGAATAGAATAATCACACAAAGGTTGGTAATGAACGATAATACTTAGGACAAGAACAACACATATAAGATATGCCAGCCGCGCGTAGAAGTTGTAGTCAACTGCTAGAAGTCATTCAAGTGAATTCCACAATGCATCTCTAACTGCAGGATATCTACCCAACGCGGTTAGATGTGGAATAAGGCCGAATTTAATGCGGGGTATCCGAGCTCGTAGGCTCGGCCAAAAATTCTCCGTAGACCCCGTATAAAGCGCTCTCGGATAGCTATTTCTCGAGATGAGACTTTGCTCTTCGACATAGCCTCGTCTGTGGATCCTCTCTGCCCGTAGGCAGAGAGTTTGAACAGCACAGCTGAAGACGAATCTCCAACTGCAGACCAACATACATACAGTATTTACTACTGTATTTATGTTAATGGAGACATACCCATTATTGTACACAGGTATGCTACAACACATTCCCATATAGGAGGACCGATATTACATAACATTTAAGATGTCTTTTTCCTGTTTCTTAATATTTTGCTTAGCCTTTTCTAAGACACCCCATGTTACGTTCATCGAGTCAAATCAACCTGGTTTCCACCATATTTCAGTTGGAAAGAGGAAGTTCAACACAGAGAGTTTATTTTTTCCCCGTAAGTAACGCTTCTTGGTAGAACAGCCTCGCATTATATGTTTCGCTGTGCACTGTAGTATTAACCTTTTAAACTCAAGTGCCAATCGCTGTGGTGCTTAAGTGTTGTACTGAATGAACTTACCAAAAAAAGTATAATTTTATAATGAATGCTCACTAATGTAGACTCTATTTAACAATACCCCCCCAAAATTAAAATAATTTAATAATACCCCCGGCAATTAAAATATTTTAATAATATCCCCGGCAATTAAAATAATTTAATAATACCCCACGCAGTAATAATAGCTTGTCAGAGCAGATGCCATGAAAGACAGAGGGAAGCCACATTATGCCGGTGAGAAAGTGATTTAAACCCCCAAATATATATTCTGCATTTAACCAGCAATCACTCTTTTATATGTTTCATTTAAGAAGACTGATAAAGTACTACGATTAAGCTTTTTATTTATTTTTTCTTGTGGTCGCAGAAGAGTTTTCTTTTCTGACCACAAAGTGTGTCAAAACTAACCAACTGTATACTTTTAGCCATTATCAAGGATGACTTTATTTTTACTAAGTAGTAGTATCTTATTATTAGTAGTATCCATTTCAAATCCATAAGAATATTATGTACTTGAATTGCTTTATTATTGTTATGGAATGTGAGATCAACACTCATAGTGGGGAACGTATTTACGAAGCCCCACATTACCCATAAAGGTCACGCAGACTTGGAAGGGTATGCCAGACACATGCATCTTAGTTAAAATGGCCACATATGTGGAGAAGTTTAATGGTTGAATATAAATTTGCTGAGGTGATTCTCTTAGGTATAATCTCAGGTTCAGACTAATCAGTCTACAATTGAGAGTTCCCAACATATCTATACGTAAACTTATACGTAATCTATCTATCTATCTATCTATCTAGCTAGCTAGCTAGCTCAGCCTGTTCACATCTATCTATCTCATTATGGTGATCAATATATATCTTAGTCTGTTGATCAATATGGCAGTGGTTCTCAGTTCAAACCATACAACTGTTCATCGTCATCTTCAACAACTTGGAAATGGGCAAAAAGGTTCTTCATTCAATCTGGTTGGATCGCCAAGTAATAATCCACTTTGAATTCTTACCATCTAATGCAACAATTAATGCTCAAATATACTCTCAGCAATTAGAGCGTTTGAACCTAGTGCATCGAAAAGAAGGGATATTTCATCAGGACAATGCGCGACCTCACACAGCAAGAATCACGTCACAAAAGATCGAAGAACTTGGTTGGGAGAAAATTCCTCATCCACCTTATTCTCCCGATCTTGCTCCCTCAGACTACCATTTGTTTCGTAGCTTACAGAATCATTTGGAAGAAACAGCTTTTGTAACACAGGAAGAGGTTAAAACGGACATGTGTGAGTTCTTCGAATCAAAGCCAAAAGAATTTTACAGTAATGGAATTAGTAAGCTTGTTAATAGATAATCAGGGAAAATACATTGTTGATTGAAGCTTGTAATTAAATGTAAGATTTGGTCACTTGTTTTCTTTATTCAAAATTCGGACAGAACTTATGGGATGACCTGATATCTATCTATCTATCTATCTATCTATCTATCTATCTATCTATCTATCTATCTCTATTCACGTATATCTACATAAACTATCTATATTCATATCTATCAATATCAATATCTATTTTATTTCCTTCGCATATATCTATCTATCGATCTATTTCTATTCATATATATCTATATAATCTATATTCCTATCTATCGCTATCAATATCTATTTTATTTCCTTTGTATCTGTGTATCTTCATATATAACTCATTTTCTCCATATCTATCTGTGTGTGTGTGTGTGTGTGTTTAGGTGAGTGATAGATATACAGTAAGAGAAAGATACAGAGTCACCTTGACTGCCCCATTCTTATAATTTAAGCAAAAATACTCCACTTGACCCACGGTCATGATGCAGTCACATAACTCTCGTTAATGGGCGGTTTTTTGCGGGACCGTTGTCCATATGTACCCGTGTGAGCACCACGCATTAAATAACAAGTTTGTTTTATATCCTACCTTCGAAGAGGGCATCTATATCATTCTAATTCTATCTATCTATCTATCTCATTCTGATTCTATCGATTTCATTCTGATTCTATCTATCTCATTCTGATTCTATCTATCCCATTGTGATTCTATTTCATTCTGATTCTATCTATCTATCTATCTATCTATCTATCTATCTATCTATCTATCTATCTATCCCATTCTGATTCTATCTATCCCATTGTGATTCTATTTCATTCTGATTCTATCTATCTATCTATCTACCTATCTATCTATCTATCTATCTATCTATCTCATTCTGATTCTACCTATCCCATTGTGATTTTATTTCATTCTGATTCTATCTCCTTTTATCTATCTATCTATGTATCTGTCTATCTATCTATTCTGATTCTATCTATCACTTCAGCTATATATCTAGCTATTTATCTATATTTTTAACCTAGCTTATTAAACAAATGAAATGATTTGATAGTTACAAGTAGGCATAAAAATAAATGTCTGCTTAAATACATTGATCCAGATTAATTTTTAATGTGAATGTCGTTTTTACAGAACAAGTAATCTCCCTTTATGTTTAAGATAAAATATTAAAAATAACATTCCAAGCACCAATATTATTTTTTTTTATAATATGTATTCAAAAACCATTTATTTTAAATACCAATTATATTTTTAAACGATAAAAACGTAATCTGAGTAAACGTTGCGACAAACAGATATTTAAAAAATTTAAATTAGAAAATGGTTAGGCAATACTCAGTACCTGAAGATTGCATTGTGCATGAAACACCGAGTCTATCTATCTATCTATCTATCTATCTATCTATCTATCTCTATCTATCTCACTTTGTTCATATTTATCTTTCTATCTATCTCAAGCTGATCATATCTACCATTCCATCTCGAACTGTTCATATCCCTCTATCAATTTCAATCTGTTCATATCTCTCTCTATCTATCTAGGTAGCTAGCTAGCTAGCTTGCTAGGTAGCTAGCTAGCAACAGATAACGCATCACATTCCACTATATATAAATCGTCAAACCAAACCACAACACATATACCCCGAAGATTACATTCAAGCATGTTGGTATCTACCTCTCTATGCACCTATCTATCTCAGCCTGTTCATTATCTATCTATCTCTCATTCTGATCCTATCTATCTATCTATCTATCTATCTATCTATCTATCAGGTCATCCCATAAGTTCTGTCCGAATTTCAACTTTTTGTTAAAATGAACGAAATTTAAAGAGTATTTTATAATGTCTACTGGAGCTGAACATTATTTTTATGTTTAGATGCATTTAAACTGATCAAATTTTATTTCAGAGAACAATAAAATAAAATTTTCTTTGATTAAAACCCTGCTAACATGGAAGTACCCAAGAATCATTTGAGGCACATAGTGCTTTATGAGTTCAAGAAAGGAAACTCAGCAGCCGAAGCGGCTAGAAACATTCACTCAGTTTATGGAGAGGAATGTGTGAATGAAAGAACTTGCAGAAGATGGTTTGCAAAATTCAGAGGTGGAGATTTCACCCTTGAAGATGAAGATCGAACCGGACGTCCAGTTGAGTTTGATGAAAAGCTTCTTGAAGCAGCCCTTGAAGAAAATCCTGCTTTATCAGTTGATGAATTGGCAGTGGTTCTCAGTTCAAACCATACAACTGTTCATCGTCATCTTCAACAACTTGGAAAAGTTCCTAAACTTGGAAAATGGGTGCCTCATGAATTGTCTGAAAACAACCTCAAATCCCGAGTTGACATCTGCTCTTCTCTCCATTCTCGCCAACTTGTTTCCCCCTTTTTTGGATAGACTTGTGACTGGCGACAAAAAATGGATCTTTTATCGATATGTTAAGCGTCGTAGACAGTGGCTTGGTAAAGGGGAAGGACCCCAGCCACAGCCAAGAAGGGAACATCATGGGCAAAAGGTTCTTCTTTCAATCTGGTGGGATCGCCAAGGAATAATCCACTTTGAATTCTTACCACATAATGCAATAATTAATGCTCAAATATACTCTCAGCAATTAGAGCGTTTGAACCAAGCTTTGAGGAAAAAAAAGACCTGCTCTAGTGAATCGAAAAGGAGTGATGTTTCATCAGGACAATGCGCGACCCCACACAGCAAGAATCACGTAACAAAAGATCGAAGAACTTGGTTGGTAGAAAATTCCTCATCCACCTTATTCTCACGATCTTGCTCCTTCAGACTACCATTTGTTTCCTAGCTTACAGAATCATTTGGAATAAAGGAAGAGATTAAAACTGACATTTGTGAGTTCTTCGAATCAAAGCCAAAAGGATTTTACAGTAATGGAATTAGTATGCTTGTTAATAGATGGAAGGAAGTCATAGATAATCAGCGAAAATACATTGTTGATTGAATTTGTAATTAAATGTTTTGGTCACTTGTTTTCTTTATTCAAAATTCGGCCAGAACTTATGGGGTGACCTGATATCTATCTATCTATCTATCTATCTATCTCTCTCTCTCTATATATATATATATATATATATATATATATGTTCCTATCTATCTCGCTTTCTTCGTGTCTATCTCTCGATATCTATGAATATCTGTCTCATTGCATCATATCTATTTGTGAAATTGTCATTCATTTTCATATTAAGGTATAACTATGCCTACAAATCATGTCTACGATAAACACGTGCATATAAGACGCTGGAAGCGAAATCTCACCGCAGATCATAACGTTACACATGACCACGCGAGAGTGAATTCGAGAAGTATTAAGTATGGGAAGCCGTTGGTATAAACCAATGGCTTCTGTTACTAATTATAGACATTTAAGGATATTTGTGTTTATCGTTGCTTGGAAATCATCCATGTAAACAGAAACAGACTATCATCACTGTCTTGTCCGTCTATTGCTTAATATATTGTACAGTAATTGTCATCTTTGATAATGGCTTATGTAAGCCAAAAGCTTGGATTAAAAAATATGATTCAATATTGTGATTTTCTTTCTTCATTTAATGATAATGTTATTAAGCTTTATGAAAAGAATTTACATAAAATAAATAGACAACACTTGGCTATATTATTTAATGAAACATGTATGAATGAAAAAATGCTGATATATATATATATATATATATATATATATATATATATATATATATATATATATATACTTCTTAGTTTTTGGTAAATAAAATAAATTGTTTCAGTATTCCAGTCGCAAATTTCAAGTCGAAGCTATAAACTTCCGGTTGCATGGCCGGTGATTTGAAACTGCATAAGTTTGTTATTAGGTCATTTTGGGCGACTCGAAACCATTTAATTATACGTTTAATGCTGCCTGCCGCGTACGACAGCAGCAATATGCCTCCGTAGACGAAATCTCCGCCAACGGAGGACCAGGTTGCAACCAAAAGAGCCAAAGCCGCAGAGAAAGGAAGAAAATCCCGTGCAAATGAAAACCTATTATATAAAGTCAAAGAAGAATGCTTTTCCATTGCTGAGAATGTGAAAAGACTTAGGGCTCTCAAAGTCCTAAACAAGCCTTAGGCTCAATCAAAGATTGCTTAAATACCGCCCGATATGGTGGCTTTTAAACTAAGCATATATATATATATATATATATATATATATATATATATATATATATATATATATATATATATATTTAAACTTCTCACCACAACCAAGGCTTGAGAGCCACTAGCACGCAATGTGTCACTGAGAGCGAAAGTAAAAAGAAAAGAGGGGGGTTTTAGAAAGTGATAAAGAGAAGGAAGGGGATCAAGATCAAGGCATCAGAAGGTTTTGATTAACAATATATTTATCGATAAATACATACGAACAGATTAAGATAGATAGATAGATAGATAGATAGATAGATAGATAGATAGATAGATAGATAGATAGATAGATAGATAGAAATAGGCGGAAAATAGATAGATAGATAGATAGATAGATAGATAGATAGATAGATAGATAGATAGATAGATAGATAGATAGATAATTCACACAGTGAGAAAAAATGAAAGAAAGAAAATTGAGAGACAGACAATTAAAGAAAAGTATTTCAACGCTTTTGACTAATTTCAAAACAATGCCAATGTAGTAATCTTGGCATCCTAAATGCCAACCAGAAATCTGTCTGGAAAATTGTCTTCGGGCTCTGATAACACTACCATTGAAATTGTCCTCCTCCAACATTACAAAGATGACAAAAAAAATAACAAAAAAAAAACAAAACAAACAATCACTCAACAATGAATAAAATACTGTCTTGAAGGCAATAACATTAATTTAAATAAAATTTAGATTCCATCATAGGACATTATTACTGGAATGTTGGACTTTTATTAGAGATTGTCTTGATTAAATATGATACATTAGGTTTGCTTTTTCCGATCAACCAACATGTCAGAATCACTGCTGATGTCCACATTGAAAGTCGGTTCGCTCCACACCGTTTGCAATTTCAGCAAGGCTATGTTTTCTTTCTTAAAAATGTCAACGTTGGGACACTTCGTCGTTGTGCAATGTTTAGAAAGCTTATCTCACTAGAATTATTACGAATTAATAGTCAGTTAGCTCCTTACTGGATGTGGATATTTTGCTTTTCTTCCACTTCTAAGCTACATCCTTTTCCTGGCTAAGACGCTAAACTAGATCCGCTTCCTGGGTGAGACGATAAACTACATCCCCCTCTTGAGTCAGACGTTAAACTCCATCCGCTTCATAGGTGAGACGTTAAAGTACATCCGCGTCCTGGGTAAGACGATAAACTATATCCACGTCCTGGGTAAGAAGCTAAACTACATCCTTGTCCTGGGTAAGACGCTAAACTACATCCACGTCCTGGGTAAGACGATAAACTACATCCTTGTCCTGGGTAGGACGATAAACGACATCCGCCTCTTGGTTAAGACGATAAACTACATCCTCGTCCTGGGTAAGACGCTAAACTACATCCTCGTCCTGGGTAAGACGCTAAACTACATCCACGTCCTGGGTAAGACGATAAACTACATCTTTGTCCTGGGTAAGACGATAAACTACATCCTTCCTGGGTGGGAAGACGATAAACAACATCCGCCTCCTTGGTTAAGACGCCACATCCTCGTCCTGGGTAAGACGCTAAACTACATCCTCGTCCTGGGTAAGACGCTAAACGCTAAACTATCCTCGTCCTGGGTAAGACGCTAAACGATAAACATCCATCCTTGTCCTGGGTAAGACGATAAACTACATCCTGTCCTGGGTAAGACCTTCAAACTACATCCTAAACGATAAACTACATCCTTGTCCTGGGTAAGACGATAAACTACATCCTTGTCCTGGACGTAAGACGTCCTGGGTAAGACCTGTCCTGGGTAAGACGCTACAAGACCACATCCTTGTCCTGGGTAAGACGATAAACTACATCCTTGTCCTGGGTAAGACATCCTTGTCCTGGGTAAGACGATAAACCACATCCTTGTCCTGGGTAAGACGCTAAACCACATCCTTGTCCTGGGTAAGACGCTAAACTACATCCTTGTCCTGGGTAAGACGCTAAACCACATCCTGTCCTCCTGGGTAAGACGTCCTGGGTAAGACGATAAACTCATCCTTGTCCTGGGTAAGACGCTAAACTACATCCTCATCCTGGGTAAAACGATATCCATCCTGTCCTGGGTAAGACGTCCTAAACCACATCCTTGTCCTGGGTAAGACGGGTAAGACTAAACTACATCCTTGTCCTGGGTAAGACCTTCTAAACTAATCCTTGTCCTGGGTAAGACGCTAAACTACATCCTTGTCCTGGGTAAGACGCTAAACTACATCCTTGTCCTGGGTAAGACGATAAACTACATCCTTTGTCCTGGGTAAGACGCTAAACTACATCCTTGTCCTGGGTAAGACGCTCCTTGTCCTGGGTAAACGCTAAACTACATCCTTGTCCTGGGTAAGACGATAAACTACATCCTTAAGACGATCCTCGTTGTCCTGGGTAAGACGTAAGACATCCTCGTCCTGGGTAAGACGCTAAACATCCTTGTCCTGGGTAAGACGATAAACTACATCCTTGTCCTGGGTAAGACGCTAAACTACATCCTTGTCCTGGGTAAGACGATAAACTACATCCTTCCTGTCCTGTCCTGGGTAAGACGCTAAACTACATCCTTGTCCTGGGTAAGACGCTAAACTACATCCTTGTCCTGGGTACCTACGCTAAACTAAGACGCTAATCCTTGTCCTGGGTAAGACATCCTTGTCCTAAACGCTAAACTACATCCTCGTCCTGTCCTGGGTAAGACGCTAAACTACATCTTTGTCCTGGGTAAACTACATCTTTGTCCTTGGTAAGACGATAAACTACATCTTTGTCCTGGGTAAGACGCTAAACTACATCCTTGTCCTGGGTAAGACGCTAAACTACATCCTTGTCCTGGGTAAGACGATAAACTACATCTTTGTCCTGGGTAAGACGCTAAACTACATCATCCTTGTCCTGGGTAAGACGCTAAACTACATCCTTGTCCTGGGTAAGACGCTAAACTACATCCTCATCCTGGGTAAGACGATAAACTACATCCTTGTCCTGGGTAAGACGATAAACTACATCCCTTGTCCTGGGTAAGACGCTAAACTACATCTAAAAGACGCTAAACATCCTTGTCCTGGACGCTAAGACGCTAAACTACATCCTTGTCCTGGGTAAGACGCTAAACTACATCCTTGTCCTGGGTAAGACGCTAAACTACATCCTTGTCCTGGGTAAGACGATAAACTACATCTTTGTCCTGGGTAAGACGCTAAACTACATCCTTGTCCTGGGTAAGACGCTAAACTACATCCTTGTCCTGGGTAAGACGATAAACTACATCCTTGTCCTGGGTAAGACGCTAAACTACATCCTCATCCTGGGTAAGACGATAAACTACATCTTTGTCCTGGGTAAGACGCTAAACTACATCCTCGTCCTGGGTAAGACGCTAAACTACATCCTTGTCCTGGGTAAGACGCTAAACTACATCCTTGTCCTGGGTAAGACGCTAAACTACATCCTCGTCCTGGGTAAGACGCTAAAAACATCCTTGTCCTGGGTATCCACATCCTTGTCCTGGGTAAGACGATAAACTACATCCTTGTCCTGGGTAAGACGCTAAACATCCTCATCCTGGGTAAGACGATAAAACTACATCCTTGTCCTGGGTAAGACGATAAACTACATCCTTGTCCTGGACGTAAGACGATAAAACTACATCCTTGTCCTGGGTAAGACGATAAACTACATCCTCATCCTGGGTAAGACGCTAAACTACATCCTTGTCCTGGGTAAGACGCTAAACCACATCCTTGTCCTCCTCGTCCTGGGTAAGACGCTAAATCTTGTCCTGGGTAAGACGCTAAACCACATCCCCATCCTGGGTAAGACGATAAACTACATCCTTGTCCTGGGTAAGACGATAAACATCCATCCTGGGTAAGACGCTAAACCACATCCTGGGTAAGACGATAAACTACATCCTTGTCCTGGGTAAGACGCGTCCTGGGTAACGATAAACATCCTTGTCCTGGGTAAGACGCTAAACACATCCTTGTCCCTGGGTAAGACGATAAACTATCCTTGTCATCCTTTGTCCTGGGTAAGACGATAAACTACATCCTTGTCCTGGGTAAGACGTACATCCTTGTCCTGGGTAAGACGATAAACTACATCCTTTGTCCTGGGTACATCCTTGTCCTGGGTAAGACGCTAAACCACATCCTTGTCCTGGGTAAGACGATAAACTACATCCTTGTCCTGGGTAAGACGCTAAACTACATCCTTTGTCCTGGGTAAGACGATAAACCACATCCTTTTCCCTGGGTAAGACGCTAAACTACATCCCTGGGTAAGACGCTCCTGGGGTAAGACGCTAAACTACATCCTTGTCCTGGGTAAGACGATAAACTACATCCTTGTCCTGGGTAAGACGCCTAAACTACATCCTTGTCCTGGGTAAGACGATAAACTACATCCTTCCTGTCCTGGGTAAGACGCTAAACTACATCCTTCCTGGGTAAGTCCTCCTTGTCCTGGGTAAGACGATAAACTACATCTTTGTCCTGTAAGACGCTAAACATCCTTGTCCTGGGTAAGACATCCTTGTCCTGGGTAAGACGATAAACCACATCCTTGTCCTGGGTAAGACGCTAAACTACATCCTTGTCCTGGGTAAGACGCTAAACCACATCCTTGTCCTTAAGACGATAAACTACATCCCTTGTCCTGGGTAAGACGCTAAACCACATCCTTGTCCTGGGTAAGACGCCTCATAAACGATACAAGACGATCCACATCCTTGTCCTGGGTAAGACGATAAACTACATCTTTGTCCTGGGTAAACGCTAAACCACATCCTTGTCCTGGGTAAGACGCTAAACCACATCCTTTGTCCTGTCCCTAAGACGCTAAACTACATCCTTGTCCTGTCCTGGGTAAGACGATAAACTACATCCTTGTCCTGGGTAAGACGATTAAGACGATAAACCATCATCCTTGTCCTGGGTAAGACGCTAAACCACATCCTTGTCCTGGGTAAGACGCTAAACTACATCCTTGTCCTGGGTAAGACGCTGTCCTGGGTAAGACGATAAACTACATCCTTGTCCTGGGTAAGACGATAAAACATCCTTGTCCTGGGTAAGACGCTAAACTACATCCTTGTCCTGGGTAAGACGATAAACTAGATCGATAAGACGCTAACCATCCTTGTCCTGGGTAAGACGCTAAACTACATCCCTTGTCCTGGGTAAGACGCTAAACTACATCCTTGTCCTGGGTAAGACGCTAAACTACATCTTTGTCCTGGGTAAGACGATAAACTACATCCTTGTCCTGGGTAAGACGCTAAACCATCCTTGTCCTGGGTAAGACGCTAAACCACATCTTTGTCCTGGGTAAGACGCAAACTAAACCACATCCTAAGTCCTCCTTTTCCTGGGTAAGACGCTAAACTACATCCTTGTCCTGGGTAAGACGCTAAACTACATCCTCATCCTGGGTAAGACGAAACTAAACCTGGGTAAGACATCCTTGTCCTGGGTAAGACGCTAAACTACATCCACGTCCTGGGTAAGACGATAAACTACATCTTTGTCCTGGGTAAGACGCTAAACTACATCCTTGTCCTGGATTAAGACGCTAAACTACATCCACGTCCTGGGTAAGACGATAAACTACATCCTTGTCCTGGGTAGGACGATAAACTACATCCGCCTCTTGGATAAGACCCTAAACTACATCCTCGTCCTGGGTAAGACGCTAAACTACATCCTCATCCTGGGTACATCTACATCTTGTCCTGGGTAAGACGCTAAACTACATCCTCGTCCTGGGTAAGACGCTAAACTACATCCTCGTCCTGGGTAAGACGATAAACTACATCTTTGTCCTGGGTAAGTCGCTAAACTACATCCTCGTCCTGGGTAAGACGCTAAACTACATCCGCGTCATGGGTAAGACGCTAAACTACATCCTCATCCTGGGTAAGACGCTAAACTACATCCTTGTCCTGGTTAAGACGATAAACCACATCCTTGTCCTGGGTAAGACGATAAACTACATCCTTTGTCCTCCTTGTCCTTGGTAAGACGATAAACTATCATTGTCCTCCTGGTAAGACGCTAAACTACATCCTCATCCTGGGTAGACGCTAAACTACATCCTTGTCCTGGGTAAGACGATAAACCTGGGTACACGCTCCTTCTCTCCCTGGGTAAGACGCTAAACTACATCCTTGTCCTGGGTAAGACGATAAACCACATCCTTGTCCTGGGTAAGACGCTAAACTACATCCTTGTCCTGGGTAAGACGCTCCTGGGTAAGACGATAAACTACATCCTTGTCCTGGGTAAGACGATAAACTACATCCTTGTCCTGGGTATCGCTAAACTCATCCTTGTCCTGGGTAAGACGATAAACTACATCCTTGTCCTGGGTAAGACGCTAAACCCTGGGTAAGACGATAAACTACATCTTTGTCCTGGGTAAGACGATAAACTACATCCTTGTCCTGGGTAAGACGCTAAACCACATCCTTGTCCTGGGTAAGACGCTAAACCACATCCTTGTCCTGGGTAAGACGCTAAAGACGCCTAAACCACAAACTACATCCTTTGTCCTGGGTAAGACGCTAAACTACATCCTTGTCCTGGGTAAGACGCTAAACTACCCTGGGTAAGACGCATCCTTGGTAAGACGATAAACTACATCCTTGTCCTGGGTAAGACGCTAAACTACATCCTTGTCCTGGGTAAGACGCTAAACTACATCCCTTCTCCTGGGTAAGACGCTAAGACGCTAAACTACATCCTTGTCCTGGGTAAGACGCTAAACTACATCCTTGTCCTGGGTAAGACGCTAAACCACATCCTTGTCCATCCTGGGGGTAAGACGCTAAAACTACATCCTTGTCCTGGGTAAGACGATAAACCATCCTTGTCCTTCCAAAGACGCTAAACCACATCCTTGTCCTGGGTAAGACGCCTAAACTACATCCTTGTCCTGGGTAAGACAACCACATCCTTTGTCTGGGTAAGACGATAAACTACATCCTTGTCCTGGGTAAGACGCTAAACGATAATCCTTGTCCTGGGTAACATCCATTGTCCTGGGTAAGACGCTAAACTACATCCTTGTCCTGGGTAAGACGCTCCTACATCCTCATCCTGGGTAAGACGATAAACTACATCCTTGTCCTGGGTAAGACGTCCTAAACTAAATCCTCATCCTGGGTATAAACCATCCTTGTCCTGGGTAAGACGATAAACCACATCCTTGTCCTGGGTAAGACGATAAACTACATCCTTGTCCTTGGGTAAGACGCTAAACTACATCCTTGTCCTGGGTAAGACGATAAACTACATCCTTGTCCTGGGTAAGACGCTAAACTACATCCTTGTCCTGGGTAAGACGCTAAACTACATCCTTGTCCTGGGTAAGACGCTAAACTTCCTTGTCCTGGGTAAGACGATAAACTACATCCTTGTCCTGGGTAAGACGATAAACTACATCCTTTGTCCTGGGTAGACGCTAAACTACATCCTTGTCTGGGTAAGACGCTAAACACATCCTTGTCCTGGGTAAACGCTAAACATCCTTGTCCTGGGTAAGACGCTAAACACACATCCTAAGACGCTAATCCCTGGGTACATCCATCCTTGTCCTGTCCTGGGTAAGACGATAAACTACATCCTTGTCCTGGGTAAGACGCTCAAACTACATCCTTGTCCTGGGTAAGACGCTAAACTACATCCTTGTCCTGGGTAAGACGCTAAACTACATCCTTGTCCTGGGTAAGACGCTAAACTCATCCTTGTCCTGGGTAAGACGCTAAACCACATCCTTGTCCTGGGTAAGACGATAAACTACATCCTTGTCCTGGGTAAGACGTCCTAAACCACATCCTTGTCCTGGGTAAGACGCTAAACCACATCCTTTCTCCTGGGTAAGACGCTAAACTACATCCTTGTCCTGGGTAAGACGCTAAACTACATCCTGTCCTGGGTATCCCTGGGTAAGACGATAAACTACATCCTTGTCCTGGGTAAGACGATAAACTACATCCTTGTCCTGGGTAAGACGTTAAACTATATCCTTGTCCTGGGTAAGACGCTAAACTACATCCTCATCCTGGGTAAGACGATAATCCTACATCCATCCTTGTCCTGGGTAAGACGATAAACTAAGACATCATCCTCATCCTGGGTAAGACGCGATCCTTGTCCTGGGTAAGACGATAAACATCCTTGTCCTGGGTAAGACGCTAAACCTACATCCTCTTTGTCCTGGGTAAGACGCTAAACTACATCCTCGTCCTGGGTAAGACGATAAACTACATCCTCGTCCTGGGTAAGACGCTAAACTACATCCTCGTCCTGGGTAAGACGCTAAACTACATCCTTTTCCTGGGTAAGACGATAAACTACATCCTCATCCTGGGTAAGACGCTAAACTACATCCTCATCCTGGGTAAGACGATAAACCTCTTTGTCCTGGGTAAGACGCCAAACCACATCCTTGTCCTGGGTAAGACGATAAACTACATCCTTTGTCCTGGGTAAGACGATAAACAAACCACATCCTTGTCCTGGGTAAGACGCTAAACTACATCTTTGTCCTGGGTAAGACGCTAAACTCCATCCTTGTCCTGGGTAAGACGCTAACGACCACATCCTTGTCCTGGGTAAACCACCTCCACATCCTTTGTCCTGGGTAACGATAAAATACATCCTTGTCCTGGGTAAGACGATAAACTACATCCTTTGTCCTGGGTAAGACGCTAAACCACATCCTCGTCCTGGGTAAGACGATAAACTACATCCTTGTCCTGGGTAAGACGATAAACTACATCCTTGTCCTGGGTAAGACGCAAACCACATCCCATGTCCTGGTAAGACGATAAACTCATCTTTGTCCTGGTAAGACGCTAAACTACATCCTTGTCCTGGGTAAGACGATAAACCACATCCTTTCCCTGGACGTAAGACGACGATAAACCACATCCTTGTCCTGGGTAAGACGATAAACTACATCTTGTCCTGGGTAAGACGCTAAAACTACATCCTTGTCCTGGGTAAGACGATAAACTAAACTAAACCACATCCTCCTGGGTAAGACGATCCTCCTTGGGTAAGACGATAAACTACATCCTTGTCCTGGGTAAGACGCTAAACCACATCCTTGTCCTGGGTAAGACGATAAACCACATCCTTGTCCTGGGTAAGACGATAAACCACATCCTTGTCCTGGGTAAGACGCTAAACTACATCTTTGTCCTGGGTAAGACCTAAACTACATCCTTGTCCTGGGTAAGACGATAAACCACATCCTTGTCCCTGGGTAAGACGCTAAACCACATCCTTGTCCTGGGTAAGACGCTAAACTACATCCCTGTCCTGGGTAAGACGATAAACTACATCCTTGTCCTGGGTAAGACGCTAAACTACATCCTTGTCCTGGGTAAGACGATAAACCACATCCTTGTCCTGGGTAAGACGATAAACTAAACATAAAATATCCTTGTCCTGGGTAAGACGCTAAACTACATCCTTGTCCTGGGTAGACGCTAAACACATCCTTGTCCTGGGTAAGACGCTAAACTACATCCTCATCCTGGGTAAGACGATAAACTACATCCTTGTCCTGGGTAAGACGATAAAGACTTCATCTTTGTCCTGGGTAAGACGCTCCTGGTTAAACTACATCCCTGGGTAAGACGCTCCTCCTTGGGGGCAAGACGATAAACTACATCCTTGTCCTGGGTAAGACGATAAACGTCCTGGGTAAGACGATAAACATCCTTGTCCTGGGTAAGACGCTAAACTACATCCTTGTCCTGGGTAAGACGCTAAACTACATCCTTGTCCTGGGTAAGACGATAAACTACATCCTTGTCCTGGGTAAGACGCTAAACTCATCCTTGTCCTGGGTAAGACGCTAAACTACATCCCTTGTCCTGGGTAAGACGCTTCAAACTACATCCTCATCCTGG
>CAHIKZ030005452.1:1220000-1283105 GCA_903632075.3 Acanthosepion pharaonis | reverse complement strand
TTTGTTTATTTTCATTTTCAGGTGCTAATGGGAAAAATCAAAAGAAAGAAGATACTTGAAGGAGAAAAAAATGTCTTAGTGTTTTTCATTTTGGAGCTTCGTTTATGATCAATGAAATTTTGTATCATTTTCAACTACAAGCGAAAGCAAAGCTTGATATCTAAGCCAATGCTAGGGGAATTAAATCTGGATTAGTTTTTTTCCGAAAGCCGTTGTTATGAACTCAATGCCCTCACTGCAGGTGCAACTTGTAATAAAAAAAAGACTTTGCCAAAATATATTAAAGTGCCTGAGTTCCTTATATACTTTATAATGAATTCGGCGCTCGAATACCAGGTGTTCATATTTTGTAAGGTAATGTGTAGGTGGCCTCAATTACTTCACATACCTAAAGTAAATGTAGAAAAATTTAAAAGACAGTCTGATTGAATGTATGATATCTGACAAGGCATTAATAGGTACGCAGGCATATTTCCAAATGTTTGTGTAATGATTAGAACATTGAACTGAATCCCCCACAAGGCTTAATTAATCCAAATGAACAAGAATCAGAAAATCTTACGTGGAGAAAAATATTGTTTGGAACTTACTGGATGTATTTTAGCAAACCGTTCATTTTAAAAATCAAAATGATGCCATAGTTGAAATATGATATCAGGATAACATATAAGATAGTAGTTGTAGGTTCGAATCAAAAGAAACCACTGTGAGCATATATGTATTTGATGCAATAACGTAAATATGTATTTGATGCAATAACGTAAATATGTATTTGATGCAATAACGTAAATATGTATTTGATGCAATAACGTAAATATTGTGATCACTTAAAGAGGGAAAATAACACAAAATTTGTTATATTTCTAAAACTATAAAAGTCTTAATAACAAAATAATAAAAAGCTCATATTTGAAGGAAGAATTTACTTTATCACCTGTAATCATTGCTACAAGGAATACATAGAAGAAACCCCAAGACATTTAAGTAAAGGATCATATGAATACAAAAGGGATCATTTAGAAAACAACACATTTAATGCATTAGTTGTTCACCGTAATGAAACTGACCAGAATATTGATTTGAAAATGCTAATTAATTAAAAGAGAAAGCAATTTACTAAGACGGAAATGTATAGGAAGTAACGAAATGAGTGATACAAAAACATTTTTCCATTTTGTCATAAATTTTCCTAAAATTAATCTGATACATAGTAATTTATATATCCTTTTCTAATACATACATGCGCGCGTACACACACAGAGACACATATGTATATATTTGTAATGTTGAAACATAACTGGCGTTATGTAGCGATTTCTAACAGGTTTTAATATCCTATATATATATATATATATATATATATATATGTGTGTATACACACACGCCTATATATATATATTTAAGGATTTTTGTTTGTTTTTTTTAAATTTTTCTTCATATATATATATATATATATATATATATATATATATATATATATATATATATATATATATATATATATATATATATATATATATATATATATATATATATATATAGTGTATATATATATATATATATTTGCCTATATATGCCAACAGTAATATATAGAAGGTTGAGTCAATGAGTCTGTAGTGTTAAGTTGTGAGTAGAATTTTAATGTGTAATTTTCACTGTTTAATTTTAGCTCTATCGACTGTAGAATTAAAGCACTGATAAGGAAAATATTATTCTGAAAAATATATATTTATTTTTCAAATATATATTTTTCAAAATGATATATATTTACATGATTAGGGTGCAGATTTGATTATATATATATATATATATATTATATATATATTCACCTTCAGACAGGCTGTTTCGCAGCTCCTCAGTGTGGCTTGATGTCCGATTGCTTCAAGTCGGAATCGAAACCCGACTGATTTAAAATCAGTCAGATATCTTAACCCTGGGACAAAGTCTCACGGCAGAAAGAAGCGGAATTTTAACGTTTTTTTTTTTCCTATACGAAATACGCCAGCAGCCCGGAGAACTCAATTCGTACTTGAAGAGTAATATATCTCCACACACACACACACACACACACACACACACACACACACACACACACACACACACACACACACACACACACACACACACACACATATATAAATATAAAGCTACCAATCAGCCCGACCCACTTCCCAGAATCTAAATGAGCAAACATTAAATTTTTATGGTTGGATATATTTCTTGGTTAGGCCGATAATCTTTCAGTAACCGGCTACTGAAATAAGAAACTTATTTTTTAATATTCAGAAGCAACAGAACATGACAAATATCAGAACCTTCAGTATGTAGGTTAACATGCCTCTTCACAGCTTTTGTTTTCTTATCATTTGCCCTTATTACTCTGCCCTCTTTGGAAAAAGATCGTGTAGCGGCTTTCCGTTGCTTTCTGTTGTTTCGAATTCAGAGAATTCTTTGTTATAGAACTGCCTAGGTTGCTCAATCTACCAAAAACTAGAGAGTGTGTAGAACAGACGAGCTCATGCCTTTCCCAATGGTATTAGTGTAATGGTAACGCAGCAGACAAGGCTGAAGCTTGAGCTGCCTTAGGTGGCAGCCAGTTTAGAAGATGGTTCATCTTGGAGAAGGTATCAGGAAAAAAACATTATCTTCAGTTTTCGCTTATGTCATTCAGATTATTTCCATGAACGAAGAATTCATCGACTAATGATGAAAAAATAAAGCGAAGGAAGAATGTTTACATAAAATTAAATAAAAGGATGTCATTTGCGTAGGCAGAGATTTATTCTTACAATTCTTATAATCATGAGGAAGCTATGCTAGAATGTTAATTGAGAAATGGTCGTTCTCGTCTTTGGCCCATCGGTGAGAAGGTTTGATGAAATGAAGGCCCGAAACTTTCTATGACCCCAGAACAGACATCATTAGGGAAGCATTCTGGTGCGCCATATATACAGGCTGATCTTTATTTTAAGAAGTAAGAGAGTACAAATAAAAAGATTTGAAATTTTTTTATTTCACAGAAACACCCGTTAAACTCACTCACTCACTCACTCACTCACTCTTTCTTTCTTTCTTTCTTTCTTTCTTTGATCGAAACCAAGGCGTTTATTTCCTCTCTTTCGACGTGATCAAAACAGAACAGTTCATTATTTATGAGGCATTTGGCAATTCGTAACGGTCGTACCAACTAACGAAAGGAGGGACAAACACAGTTATAATAGGATGATGATGATGATGATAATTCTTCTTCTTCTTCATCTTCATCATTATTATTATTATTATTATTATAGTAGTAGTAGTAGTAATAATAATAATAATAATGTTGCTAAAACAATTATACATTTATACTGTGTTTGTAAAATATTAGGTTGGTGCAAAAATAATGACGTAATAATGTCGTTTTTTGACGTTAAAAAATACGTCAAAAACGACATTATTACGTCATTATTTTTGCAAAAAACTAATAATAAAAAAAAAAATAATAAAATAATAAAAATACTTAATCCTCATAACCAACTCTCAGCTATTCCCCCCCACCCCCAAAAACCCGAACATTTCAAACATAAGTCTCCCTATCTTCTAAGACGATTCTTAGCTAGCGCGTCCCTCAAGACAGTCCGCTCATTTTGATTAGGCTACAGGTGTGACGTACTTACTTTCCCATGCCAAATATAGGAGAGGTGGGGTTTAATGACTAGTGGGGGTTGGACATTTCTTGAGAATTCTTAGTTTGGTGGGGTGAAAAGAATTTAGTACCGCTAGAATCCGTTTTAACATAAAACTCGCGAGGGACGGTCGGACTGGTAAAAAAAAAATAAAAAAATAAAATAAGATGAAAGTTTACTTCTAACGCAATCCCCACACCTTATTAGCAGTTCCACCGCCAGAGACTTTTGAGTGATGGGTTGGTCTTTAAGTCTGTGGGGGCGCGGGTAAGAATTCATATATTAAAATTAATTCACATAATTTTCACAGCAAGGGAGCCGAATGATTTTCTGTCGACGAGTTCGCTTATTATGCACAGGAGAATAGCGAGGATTGAACTCGTTATAACAGACGTAATTCTTTGAGAATAAAAGGCTAATTATCGCTCGATGGTGAAACGCTCATTTTTAGTTAGATTAAAAATGTATATGAAGGCAAATCTTTTCTTATTGACAGACAAACGGGGAAAACAGAAAAAGAGAAAAGTAAGTTTCAGCAAAACTCGTTGCGTAAAATGACCGTGATATTTTAATTCAAAACTTCCTTCCGGCTCCATGATTTCAAGCGAACTTTAATTTACAAAAAATGAAATGCAATGTCAGTCGCTATCTACTGTCTTCTGTTCTTGCTCCTTAGCAATGTTTCTTTTCCTAACTCTCCCACACCCAGTAACCCCATGTCTCGGTGATTTTATTGCCTTGCTTTGGGTAAAATCGATTCAAAGAAAATAGATCGGGCACTTGTCTTAATGCGTTAGATAATAAACTTATCCGACAGATCACTAGCTAGTGTAATGAGCACCATCTTCACAGCTGTCCCACTGTTGTAACCTTGTACCAGACTTAGCTAGTACTTAATGGTACTTAACTAACGTCGTTGCATATATTTCAGCGATCAGTTTTATTTCATGGAACCATGGCTCAGGGGATTAAAGCGTTTGTTAATATATGTCTAATTGCCTGACAGAGTATGGGTTCAAATCCTTAGTCTGGCAGTGCTGAAAAGTCGCATACCCTGATTCAGTGGAAAGAACGGTCGATCCATGGAAAGTTGAATAATCTACGGAGAATTAACTGATATGAAATTCTAATCTTTCTGTAACGAAATTACTGAAGTCTTTGTCTTCTTCGTAGTCGTAGTCTTCTTCTGCTCAGTCTTACACTTCAGTCGACACCGAAACGAACAACAGAAATATTTCCAAAACATAGAAAGTGGAATGAAAGAATCCTCCAATCACCACTATAAATTGAATAAAGTGTTTAAATCCTCCAATCACCACTATAAATTGAATAAAGTGTTTAAATCCTCCAATCACCACTATAAATTGAATAAAGTGTTTAAATCCTCCAATCACCACTATAAATTGAATAAAGTGTTTAAATCCTCCAATCACCACTATAAATTGAATAAAGTGTTTAAATCCTCCAATCACCACTATAAATTGAATAAAGTGTTTAAATCCTCCAATCACCACTATAAATTGAATAAAGTGTTTAAATTGAAAATTCGACAACATTGTCGTGAAGAACATCCGAAGAAGGTCGGATAGCATTGGCCAGAATGTTGTGAATATAAAAACTACGATAGATATGCTTCTCAGAACGAGTAAGTGTCTATGTTTTATGTATAAAGGTTTGATCAAAACGGCTGTAACCTGACAATTAAGTGCTTTGATGTTGAAAGCTCAAAGTTTGTTCTGTAAAATAATTATTTTTCGTCATTTGGCTGCTGTTCTACCGATGTGTCTGTGGACAAGATTGATATGAGTGTGGATATGTTAGCTTTGTTATAATCTAAAAGATTGCGTGTGTCGAGTGAGTCATGTCTTACTTATGTGGCTTTATTCACACCTGAATTTATGACAATGCTAATAGTTGCGCAATGTCATTAAAATTAAACGCCCACACTTTCCGTGAGTTTTTATTTAACAGCTGTAGACTTTATTTGGCCATAATTAAAAGAAAAAAAAAGAAGAATCATTGACTTAATTTTAAAACGTTAAAGTAGTGATTTTTTTAAAAGTTTGCCATGAAATATTGTCACGGCATATATATATATATATATATATATATATATATATATATATATATATATATTAAGACATTTTATGTTTATACGTTCTTTTTGTTGATACAAATATTTAAATAAATGCTATGTTTATAATAAACAGTATTAACATTTACCGGCCTGAATGTCCGAGAAACTTTTATAGAAAATATGCGTCCTCCGACAGGAATCGAACCTGTATCTTATACGGAACCGTCATATAGCCTGACGTGCCTTAACCGATTGGACTACAGAGGAGCGTTCGGTTAGTAAGGTCGATTTTATTATAAACAGAACATTTACTTGAATATTTGTATCTATAAAAAGAACGTATAAACATAAAAAATGTCTTAAAAAATAATTGTCGGACTTTGTCCATTTCATAATATATGTATGTGTGTGTGTGTGTGTGTGTGTGTGTGTGTGTATGGAAGTAATAATGGTACAGCGTTAGTATTTGAATAAATGAATAAATATTAAGGAAATCGGGAATAGTATAGCAGAGGCCAATGATTCTTAACCGCCGTGTTGCGGCACACTAGTATGCCGCGCGATCCTCTTAAGTTTAACGCGAAATATTGTCACCTCATATATATATATATATATATATATGGAATGGGGCGTAGTAATCCCGAAAAGGACGAAAACATCAACTATTTTTTCCCGTCATTGAGCACAGAAAAGTATGATTGGATTGAAAATCCACTTCATAAATGTTCCTTCTAATACTGGGCTTCAGTTATGTGAAGAAGAATTGGCCACCATTTCTAGTGATCGGGGTCTCAAAATAAAGCATTCGACGGTACCCATTGATACATTTCAGGTTTCAATACAAATGGAATATCCCACATTAGCTAAAGTGGCTTTATCAGTTTTACTGGAAATTTCTACTACTTATTTATGTGAATTAAGCTCTTCTCAAACATAAAAATAATAAGAAACTAGAAAAACACTAGGCACAAGTTTCACACAAAATAAGCTGCACAAATAGTTGAATAGAAACATTGAAATAAAATAATTTCATATTTATGTGTGTATTTTTTTGAAAATCTATGGTTTTATTTCATAACATTTAAATATATACCCTTTAGATTTTTTGCTAAGTGTTCTGTGATATTTTCATTTGCTCCTAGATGTTCTGTTGTTTAAAAGGATCGAGAAACACTGCGTTAGGGCAATAATTGTGTTAGTTCCTTGAGCTCGAAATCATTTAAGTAGCTTTCATTATAATATTCTAATTCGAGTTCGAAAATGGAGAAAAAAAAAAGGTCTAAAGAAATAGGGAAACAGCAACAAATAAGAAAAAAACAACAACAAAAAACCCCCAAAAGCTGACAGGCTTTGAAAATCCTTAATTTGCCTCGGTCCTAAGCAAGTCTAACGTGGAGGAGTTTTTGTTTTGTTCTTTGCTTTCGCTAAGTGCATTCGTGCAGTGACAAATTTTAACTCGACGTTGTCCACCTTTTTCTTCCCCATTCGTGTAGAGAAGCGAAAAGCATCGGCAGTAAATTTACTCACCAGTTGTTATTTTTTTTTTTTTATCATTATAATCACACACCAATGATGGGTAGTGTTTGTTGGTGAACCAGACTACAGAGATATTGTAATTTTACACCTATTCAGGTGTCACAAGATCTTCGTAGCCTAATATTTCGAGGGTGGAGTTAAGAGTCAGACCGACTGGAGACTCTTTAAGACAAAAAGAGAAAGAGAGAGAGAGAGTAGGGATTTTCTTACACTTAATTTACTTGTCAAAAACCTTTACCGAGCAATGCGTGACTTTTATTGCTAAATGCACGTTTTACTCATAAGAAATAATAGCAAGCGAAAAGTTTGTTCAATAACAAATGAGACTAGTAAGATAGAAGTTGTTAGAATGTCCTACATGAAGAATTATCATTATTAAAATAAAATAACAATAATAATGCCTATTGATATAGGTAAAAGTATGCAATAACGTATGTCGAGTTAAGGAAAATTTTGTAAATAAAAAATGCTCAAGCGATATCTAGAGGAATGTTTATTATCAACCAATCAATAAATAAATGAATGAATAAATAAATAAAAAGCTCTTGATACTTATCTGTGACCGACTAAAAGTTTCGCGGTGTTAACGTTCCTCAGTATCGTGAACTTTCTTTATTTTTTGAAAAGAGTTATCGTTCATTAACAGAGCCTGAAACGCAACGAATAGCTGAATATTGTGTGTGGCAAACTGAATAGTACCTAGACGGGTGACTGCTTGGAAATACCAGGTGGTGTAATGGATAATGGCTCGGAGTTGTTAATCGGAGAGCTGAGTTCCAATTCCCGCCGGGTTCGTTATATTCACGGACGCGCAAAAACCCTTGGAAAAGATATGAAGCCAATTCTTCACGTCCTTGGTAATCCTTTTTCATAATTTGGTTGCAATTTTTTTAATTAACTTTCATCACACACACACACACACACACACACACACACACACACACACACACACACACACACACACACACACACACACACACACACACACACACACACACACACAAACAAACTGTTAAAATCGCTACATACTGGCAATTATGTTTCGACACTACAAATGTGTCTCCTCGGGCGATGTTAAACTACTGGCGAGTGAAAGATTAATTTAATTTCAGAAGCAGAATACATAAAAAAAAAAAAAATGACGTGTGTGATTTACCGTGATTAAATAATCGAACGTAACCTACACTAAATTCAAATTCACCGGAATTTTTTTTTAATATAGGTCAGGATACGAAGTTGGCTGCATATAAATCCCAGACAATTTCCTTAGGGGCAGATACAATTTCTTACATTATTTCGCATGATGTATTGAAGTCTGACGTTCAACTTTCCAAAGTAGTAACAGCGAAAGAGGTGGGGAGGTAATATATATATATATATATATATATATATATATATATATATTCAGTCGTTGCAATTTGACAACTGGTTTTTCAGACAGTCTCTGTTCTTATTAATTCTTGAGCATTCTAGGGCTTTTTTGAGTTTCGAAAATTGTATTTCATTTGTTTGGATAAGGAAAAAGTCAGAAATGGTTATAAATTTAACATATTTCACTTTTATTTAAGCTTCATCAAAAAAATAATTAAATATGGAGGAGGAAAGAAAATTCCAGTACTTTTTTTTATTTTTATCCTGTTTATTTTTCATTGGCTAAGCAGACATCACATGTATTTGTCCTGTCAAGCAGCGTTCGTGTGTATAAGCTAGTGTGCATGTGTATCACAATTCTAGTTGGTCTATGCGGGATTTGGTTGATAGCGTATGTGTTTTAATATGTATTTGTTGTACCCCCCTCGCAGAGATAACAGTCGTAAAAATCAGCCCAGTGTGCTACAGCCGTTTTAAGAAGCGGTGTAAACGCTACACACGACATATCAATCCCGAGTATTACAGTGTAACCCGGATATAAGAGACCCGGATATAAGAGATTTCTTCTGCGGTCCCGACAATTCTCTTATATCCGGGTTACACTGTAAAAGCAAATAGAAAGTTACCACTCCACGATTGACGTCAGTACATCGAACTAGTTTTGTATTCAGAGTTTTACTTCTTTTAGATTGCTATCCAAGGCCAGAGAACCCATTCTACCTTAAATAGCTTAGTTGAGGTTGTTAGCGGAGAAGAGATGAATCCAATCCCTTCCCAAGTGTATTAGTGTGAAAGTCAATGTAGTAAACTTAGCCTAAATTTGAACTCGATACCGATTATGTTTTCTGTCCGCATAACCGTTAAACTATTTAAGATGTCAAAACTTCTTGGATTATAATTATTATTAATATTTTTTTAAATAGTTTTCATTCTTATCTTTCTCGTATTTTCCCCTTACAACCGTTTAGCAGTCCTGGGTATGACGATAAACTACATCCGGAGGCAAGGCCTCTGATCGGAAGATTGAAAGTTTTGAGGAACGTGGAACCACCTCTTAATTGCTGTTGCTCCCAGGTCTACCCTGACCTGGAGTGGTAACACCTATTAGGGTCCCAGCTATTGGCAAAAACTTTTTCAAGGCAAAAATGAAATCGAAATGTTTTTGTTGTTATAGTTACATTAAAATTCAAAATTAAAAAAATAGACGCTTGTGTCTAAGCCTTTTTTTCTGGTTAATGTAAATTACCTTTATAGTAAGGGATTATTATTATTATTATTTTATTTTTTTTCCATGTCGACAATATACTTAAATTCCCAGATGAATTCTGTTGACAAGACAGATTGCTATCAAATGACAATTGGAAAAAAATCTTACATGTAAAAAAAAAAATGTAAGATTTTTTTCCAATTGTCATTTGATATGTATTTTTATACTTTCATAGTATTTTGTTTTTGTTTAGGGGTTAATTTTTTGCCAATCGCTGGGACCCTAATAGGTGTTACCAATCCGGGTCAGGGAGACCTAGGAGCAACAGCAATTAAGAGGTGGTTCCACGTTCTTACATGTAAGATTTTTTTCCAATTGTCATTTGATACCAATCTGTCTTGTCCACAGAATTCATCTGGGAATTTAAGTATAAAAATACATGTTTATAGTAAAAATGCCATCTGTATATATATATATATATATATATTTATTAAAGACATTTTTATTTATGTTTAACGTTGTTATTTTTATAGATACAAGTATTTAAGTATTTCATGGTGGCCGAGTGGTTAAGGCACGTCAGCGTATATGACGGTTCCGTATAGGATGCAGGTTCGAATCCTGTCTATGAACGAATATTTTCTATGAAAATTTCTCGGACATTCAGGCCGGTAAATGTTATTTAATACTGTTTATCATAAACAGAGCATTTGCTTAAATACTTGTATCTATAAAAATAACAACGTTAAACATAAATAAAAATGTCTTTAATAAATAAATTGTCGGACCTCGTCCATTTCTTAACATATATATATATATATATATAAAAGACCAACAATACATATAGTAAAATGATTAACAATACAATTTTAAAACAAAATGACCAGAAATACATTTTATCAGTAGTTGAAGGCATACAGTTTTGTTTAAAATATATTTAGGTGAAGCCATAAAATCAGCAAAACAGTGAAGACCTTATGATGACCAGAGAGCACTCGGTAGAAACGTCATGTCTATAATAACATATCAACCAGGATGAGAAGAATAGTTCGATATAATACAAGTATATTGACATTTACTCTTCTCAGAAATTAAATAATTATTCATGTTGTTTGATTAACAATCGTAGAGTTTGAAAAGGTCCTGAGCGCAGCATTTAAAAAAGAATATAGGAAATACGTCAAAAAATTGAATAATAATAATAATAATAATAATAATAATAATAATGTATGCTGAAAATTTCTCAGGAAGACAAAAAAGAGATTGAAACGGTTGAAGTTTGGAGATTTGGTCGGATCTTGTGAACTTTTCAGCACCCCACATAGATTATATGTTTATATTTTTAGTTTAGAAATCATTTTAAATCCTGCATTCTTTTAGCAATAAAAAAGATTTGAATATAAATTGTCAATACAACTCTAATAATAATTTTCAAATATAGCTGAATTAATGTTTGATGTTATATTATGAGTCTATAAAATTTGGAAACGGCATGTTTTACTGCTTGGCATTCGCACCGGAAGATCCAATACAAAATTTCAGAGTGTTTGGGTGTCAATCTGAGGACAGTGCAGAGAATTCAGAAAGAGTTGGATGATATATCCAGTCAACATCATGATGTTTTGAGTGAGCACCTTATGGCATGTTATGCCTCCATTAATCTGCCTACAGGACCTCCGATTCAACACGGAGGCCTACTTCAAGTGCCTTGAGGAGGAAGTGATGTCCTGGGTTAAGAGGATAGCTGCTGTAAGAACCTATGTGTGGCAACAGGACTCTGCACCATGCCACACAAGCAGGCGCAACCAGTCATGGCTATCAGACAATTTCTGAGGCCACATCACCCCATACATCTAGCCACCTATCTCCCCAGACTGCAAACCCACCCTGATTATTATGTGTGAGCGAGAGGCCAACAAAACATTGTAAAACCAATGATGAACTGAAGGCAAGGATTATGGCAACATTCATCAACTTAAGCAAGGAGACGGTGCAGAAGAGTTGCAGAAGATTCCGAAGTCGTCTGAAGACCTTGGTTGACGGCATGGCGATTTTATTGAATAAATTTAATCTTTAGTATTTCAAGATATTTTTGTGTAATCTTGGAAAAAATATATCTGTTAAAATGAGATGTCAGTGCTATTTTATTTTCATTTTTCATTTTTTATCCATCACACCATATATATATATATATATATATATATATATATATATATATATATATATAAGATAAGCATGCTTTTTCCATTTAGTTTACACATAGGAGCACAATATCGATTTACTAAGCGTAGCTCAGATGTGGCATAAGTCCAAAAGTGGGGGTCACCCAGTGAGAACCTAATTCACTACATAATTGCAACTGATCTAGCGAGACAAGCTTGTTAACCATTACCCCACGTCGAAATGCCGAAAGGTGATTGCACAGTATGGATCTATTAATCGTAGCTAGACTTGAAATTATTTCTTGATTAGTTTGCTAGTATTACAAGTTGGTGCCTAAAAGTTCTCTCTTCAACCAAAAGAGGAATTCTAAACTAAATTATGGTGATTGGCAATTTGATCAGATTTATGGTAAGTCGATCGGTTCAAAAATAATAAAGTTTCCGTAACTTCCAACACTTTATTACCAATTTTTTAAAATCGTTTCTCTATTTTTCTCGAATAACTTCCTGGCGTTAGTTTAAATTGATGCCTTCGTTTTTTTCATATATTGTGACCATTTTGCTTAAAATTCGTATTTGCTTGATTCCAGAGGAAAACTTGGAAATTTTTCAACGTATTTCAGTGAAATGTTTACTTTCCAAATTATAGTTTATAATTCCTTTTCATATTTTATTCCTTTTCATATATCTTACTATAAAGTTAAGATAAATGAATAAGAATAAGGTATCAATTGATGCCAGGAAGACATGGCTTTAAAAACCAAGTTTATCAAAGCCAGCATATTTCAATTTCAGCAGATTTGTTCTTTTCACAGGAAATTTATTTGGGTTTGTCTGTCTGTTCGTGATCATATATAAATATTCGCGGGGAAGAAAATTTAATGTCTCCGAATATAGAAGATGTACACTTGATGCAATGGATAGCGGCTCAGAATAAGAAATCAGAGCTGAGTTCGAATTCCAGTCGGGTTTGTTACACTCGCTTGTAAATACTCTTTTGGAAATTATGAATCCATCTCCTTCCTCCACTTATGGGTTAAATAGTATAGGACTTGTATCTCGAAGAATCATTGTTATTCTCAAAAATTGTTAATGCAACAAATTAATTGACTTGTAATAAAATTATTCTTACAAAATATGTTTCGACTTTGAATCATCCACAAAGGGTTGATAAGCCGCAAAAAAATAAATCAATCAATAAGCAGTTCAAATATATGCACATGTTTATACAAAACTAATAAAATAATAGATACATACCTCGGAAATATTGCAAAATTGGTTCCAGATCAATAAACCGAATATTGCAATAAAACGTGTTATACTAAATTTTTGCCTTTTCATTACCTAGAAAAGTTATGTTTCTACTACACTGTAGTCTATAATGCACCTATCTTAAAAATACATTATTATTACTAAAATGAGATGCAAAGTGAATAAATACTTTTAGCTGATGTATTTGCTCGACGCAAAAAAAAAAACCGCAATATCTATGAAGCATAAAGCGAAGCATGCCTCTAAATGTGCTCATTAAGACATGAAGAGATTGCATAAATGATTGAAAGACATAATAATGTACGCATACATATGTATGTGTAATAATATTCATATGGGAAGTTGGAAGGTGCGAATAATGGAATCCGTTCAGGCCTGGCTTGTCTCTCACCTGACAGGTGTGAATATCAGCATGAGAATCCATAACATTGTGGCCAGGCCTTTGTTCAATTGCTTTTATAAATTCACCTCTGTAAATATGCTATGGGCTTATTTCCTCTTATCTAAAATAATGAATACGGTATAGCCATTAACTTTAGTACTTAGATGTTTCAGGTTTTGCAAGTATTTAAAGATAATATCCACATTTGTTTTTTCCGTCCAGTTTTGAGACTTTGAGGATGTATCGGTTGTATGCGTAGGGAGTGGAATCGATGAGTCCAGTGTGTTGCGTTCACTTTCACACTTATATGCTTAGGTATGAATCTATTTCTTCTCCCTTTAGCTATGGATTAAATTGTAGGATACACAGGCCTCTCTAGCTTTGGGTAGCAACCAATCTGAACGAAAGAAAACACTGAATTACAAACTTTTGAGAAATCAACAGGATGCCGCAACACAATATTTTCTAAGAATTCATAGCAATGTAGAAGCTGTGAAGAGCCTTAACCGCTGACATTCTAAATGAACATGGCATTAAAAATAAGACTTATTATAGGTTTCTTCTGGTTTTTAAAGTCAATTTTAAAAAAGTAGAAAAAAAACATTCTTGTTTTACCAATGAATTTTTTAGATTATGATTATGACCAAACTTTTGTAACCCATTTCACCCCAAGCAAGGCGATAAAGCTACTAAAACACAAGGAGTGGGGTACTGAGCGTGAAAGAATTCGAGAAAAAGACATTACTAAGGAGAGAGGACAATAAAAGAACTAGAATTAAGAAGGCAGAAGATAACGATTGAGACTACATTTAAATTTTAAAAGCAAGAAAACGGAAGAGAATTTCACAATCAAGAAGTGCGAGAGAAGAAACCGTTAACATAGAACTTACGGTTGCATTTAACACTTTCAACCGTGAAATTATGAACCCTAGCTACCAATCATACTACGCTCAAATGCATAAAGTCGAGGTACTAAAGAGGAAAGCTCATCAGAACAATTACCATGAAAATGTTTAAAAAGAAAAAGACATAAGGAAGCTACGATACTTTATATTTATGCTCAATACTCATATATATATATATATATATATATATATATATATATATATATATATATATATATAGTGAGCCCCAACACACATTTGCGGATTTTTCTTTTAGAATATATGTACTTGTTATTTGCGGAAACCCTGAATATTCATGTGTTTTTCTGAAGAACATATGTACAAATTATTCGCTGAGAAGACCCTCGATTGGCGTATCTTTTTCGATAGATCATATTTAAAATATTCATGTATTATTTTTCTAATATTTAAGTGACTTAAAACATATCACAGTCCATTTTTATGGAAAAAATTGGCAGAATTGTACATCTTCATTGTAAAAGACAAGCGCAAAAACATGAGTAGTGCTTTTTGTTAGGGGCTACGGCTGGGGTCTTAAAAGTGGTTTATGCTAAGTTTGGGGGCACCATCTCAATTCTTTTTTTAGAAAATGTTTTAAACTTTATATTTTATGTCTTGTTACGCATATTTTATACAGTATTTTCAATGATTGTAGCGATCTATGCGTAATTAAAAACGGTTATTGTACGTATGAAAGAAAATTTACGCTAAGTGTATGGTCACCATTACTATTTTTCAAAAATGTTTTAAAATGGGTCTGAAATATTTCTAAAGTGTTTAGGAAAGTTTAAGGCATATAGGGTTTTAACAATCAAAGAAGGTACTTATAAGCACTTTTAGGGGGAGGTTTCAAGTATTCGCGGATTCTAACTATTCGCGGCCAGTTCTGGTCCCTAACCCCGAGAATATGGGGACTCTCTCTCTCTCTCTCTTTCTCTCTAATATATATATATATATATATATATATATATATATATATATATATATAATTTAATGGTCAGAGACCAAAATTAGACCAAGAAACAGTAGTATTAAGTGCTCAATACACATATAAAAAGATAAATATTTAACATGTAAAGCTTTTAAGTATAGAAAATTAGGAAATCAGCCGATTCCGCCATCTTGGTTTCAACCTTTTTGTATCTTCACGCGATTTCGATCAATTGATTTCCCAATGCTTTATTAAAAAAAAAAAACAAAAAAAAACAAAAACAATTATGAACGCTATATTTTAAAAAAATAAATAAATGAATAAGCGCACGAAGTGAGGTGGGGGTAGAAGGTGATGATGATGATGTTGATGATGATGAGGAGGAAGAGAAGGAGGAAGGGGGGATCAAGTGTATTGGAAATATATTGGTGAGGGATTAAATGAAATATACATACTTTCTTTTTATCCCACTTCAGATGAACCCAAAAGGAACTTTTTAGTATGAATACAACGGGGCATAATTTCCATTCTCTGGTTTAAAAGTTTATTTTTTGGTCTGAAAATGTTATTATAACCAATTTCTCCTGTTGACAACGGTTACAGACAATCATAAGTAATCTTTTAAGGTAGAAATCCTTAGAAATTCTACTAAACTAGCCAACCATGTGTAGAAATTAAAGGAGAAAAACAAAAAAGATCCTATTGTAAACTGGAAAATTTTCATAAAAGCTAATCCTTAGATCAATCATAGTAACCTTTGCAACCTTTGTGAACAAGAGAAAATAGCTCTTCCAGACCAAATTAAAAAAAAATACCTTTTGGGAAATAATGTCCATTGCTATTTATGCTAAAAAGTTTCTTTTTGTGTTCAACTGAAGTGGGATAAAAAAAAAATCCAATATGGCGTACAGCTTGTGGAGAAGCTTCCTCATATAGCCCCGAGTGACGACGTATTATTAGATCGCGCTGTGACCACGAAACATCGAACGTCGGGCTCGACGTAACCTGAGGACCTTCTGTATGCACACACACACACACACACACACACACACACACACACACACACACATATATATATATATATTGATTTTTTTTCTTCTTTCAAAATTTTTAAATTTAAGAACGCTCCTAAATATAATTCAGCCTAACAGAAAAGTCAAGGTAAACTATGGAGGCAGATAAGCCATGTAATTTAACGTCTCACAAACGAAAGTAAATGTTATTGTTGTCTTTTATATTTACTTTATTTTAATTTGAGAAATCAATTAATGTATTTATTTAAGATTTTGAATTTAAGCGTTTTCTTTTAATTTAATTTCTTTTATAATTATGTATGTTGACTTGGAAAAGAAGTATATATTTTAGGAAAGAAGATATTTGAAAAAATCCAGGATCACAGAATTTTTTACTTTTAATTTTGTATGTCCTTAGGGTGGATTAATGGATAAGCGGCTCGGATTGAGGAATCGGAGTACCGAGTTCGAATTCCAGTCGAATCCAGTGCATTCACTTACTTGCTCATACAAGGTATGAGTCCTATTCTTCTCCCCCTAGCTATGGGTAAATAACAGGATAGACTAGGCTCTATAGCCTTGGCTGGCAACTGGTCTAACGCAGAAAGAAATGGCAACCTATTGCAGGAAAAAATCTGCCTCGTCAGTCATGTATCGAAAGATACATGATCGCCTAAGCGTGTATCACGTATGGCATATAACTGTCTTTATGTTTTATTACAGATATATTTTTAGTTATCACTGAATTTTAACATGCAAACATACGCACATACACACGTACGCATATACACACAGACACATACAGACGCAGACACACACACACACACACATATATACGTATATATATATATATATATATATATATATATATATATAGAGAGAGAGAGAGAGAGAGAGAGAGAGAGAGAGAGAGCAATGAAGAAGGATAAATTATTCAAATTTTTGTTTTTTCCTCCCTCTTCATTGTTATTATGCTACTGCGATCCCATAAACATCATCCAAAAATGCCTCTTTTTATTTTTGTTTATGTCCGTTCCGTTTTGTCAAATGCAATCGTTTCAAACAATAAATTCAGGCGGACGGATACGGACGGTTTGCTGTCAGCCTCATCACTCTGCGTATATATACAGGTGCAATCTTGTCTAATAAATATGAACGCTTCCGGCTAGAATTGGAGTGTTTTGTTATGATTCCACGATGCTTAGACTTGCCTGCCTGTCAGACAGTTTATCTGCTTTTTTATTTGTGTCAATATTAACAGATGCATTCCATGTAGCGCACGACCACATCAACCCAAAAGACATGCCTAACCACACGCAAATAAACACATACATATATTTATTAATACACGCATAGAAATTAGTGTCACACTTATACACCTCTTTACTTGTATAGCCACATATATTCATACATACATATATTAATTTGATATTACACATACATACACACAAACCTGTATATAAAGACGAATAAATATTTACAATAGAATTATTATAAGCTCAGCACAAAATTCAGACGTACCGTTTATTTATTCTTTTTTGTTGTCTCTCTCTATCTCTTTCTCTCTCTTACATACATACATACGCGGATACTCACACTCTTTCTCCTGTTTACTTCCGGTGAAAGTTGCCTCCCTCTCATTGTTTTTCTCTCTTCCTCTCTCACACTCTTTCTCTCTCACACTCCTTCTCCCTCTTGTTTGCTTCCAGTGAGCCATGCCTCTGTTTCACACTTTCTCCCCCCTCTCTCTCACACGCACTTTCTCTCTCTCTCTCTCTCTCTCTCTCTCATACTCTCTCAATTTTTATTTCTCTTGCCCGCTTCAGGTGAACCTTGCCACTCTCTCACACTTTTCTCTCTCTCTCTCATACTCTCTCACTCTTTATTTCTTTTGTTCGCTTCAGGTGAACCTTGTACAATATCTCTCTCTCATACTTTTTCACTTTTTATTTCTCTTGTTCGCTTCCGGTGAAACTTGTCACCCCCTCTCACACTCTCTCTCTAACGTTCTCTCTCTTACTCCCTCACTTTTTATTTCTGTTGTTCGCTTCCGGTGAAACTTGTCCCCCTCTCACACTTTCTCTCTCTCGTTCTCTCTCTTAATCCCTTACTTTTTATTTCTCTTGTTTCCTTCCGGTGAAGCTGGCCCTTCTCTTTTTATTTTCTCCCTATCTTCTCTCCTATTCTCTGTTTTTCTTTCTACTTCATCTCACTTTCTTTATTCTGTCTCCAACCTTTAGGTTTTCTTTCCTTCTGATCTCTTTGTCCTTACCTCTCTCTCGCCAAATTTCTTCAAACTTCGAATAATTCTTTGTGTCCACACGCAACTCGCCCACAGAGAAAAGCAGCAATGTATTAATCCTTCGCATCCGAGTTAGACATTCCAGACGCCCGCTTGTATTGACACACGAATTTACAAATACACAAAACAACACTAACATAAGGACATTGCATAGTCTCATGCATATCGACATTTCACGATGCCACACAAAATCATATACAATTACACGCTCACACGCATAACTATGTCTACTTTTTTTTCGCATTTTTTTTCTATAACAAAACGTAAATGAATTACCGCATTTGAACTCATTTTTTTTGTAGGTATAAAGATGCTGCGGCGGCTTACGGCCATATCAAGTTAAAACACCAGTTCCTGTACGATCACTGAAGTTAAGCAACGTCGAACTCGTCATTACCTAGATGGGGGGTGTAGACGGTGTAATGGATAATAGCTCGGAATTGTTAATCGGTGTTCCCATAGATTCGTTATATTTACTTACTCTTGGGAAAGCTACGACTTCACCTCTTCTCTCCCCAGCTATGGATTAAGTAGTAAGACTTGTATCACTAAATCATTATTATCTAAAAACTTTTTAAAAAACTCTTACAAGCTAAAAATATTTTCTGGCTTTAAATAACCCGCAAAGGGTTGATAAACCGTAGAAAACTAATTAATCAATCGAAATGCTACAAATTCAAAAGAAATGCTACTCTTATAAATTATTCACATTTACATGTTCCCTGATAATTTGTGTATTATTCAAGGCGACAATTTTATATGCGTGTGTCGATGTGTACATATGCTTTTATTTTTTGTTGTTTTTAAAAAATAAACTTTCCACGTTATAACGCATCGGAGTGTAACAGGGAGTTGTCTACATTTCGGTGGAATACAGCCCACTGCTATAAAAGAACGTTGACAACGTATAGAGTATTTCGTGTATGCTAGGACGCTACAAGTGGTAAGACGCTACAAGTGGTAAGACGCACTCTATATTTAGATAAATACTTTTTGGGAAAAAAAAATTGAGCTTACTGTACTAGCAAAGTTGCTGATTCTACGATGTCATTTTTCTTTCAGTCACAACAAATTATCACATTTTGGAAATATTATTAAATATCTGTGGTCATTATTAATTAGACTTTCAAGCATAAGGTTATATCTATTCATATGAGTGATTATCATCGATACTAAAAAGAATAATATATATGGTATGAGACTAATGGGATATATGGTATTTATTACATATGAATGATAATTGTAGGTTTATATTGTATATCTGGATTTCTTCTCTCTACAACTTAAGCTTTCAGTTCTAACACGCAGGGTGATTCGTGATGGTATTTTTTCAGAAAAAATACATCGTGGTATACTTGAAATACGGTATATTTATCAGTTTAGGTTGGAGCCTGTCTGCAAACAGATTTCAGTGGATTAAAAGTAGCAATGGAACAATGATAATAAAAGTGCAACATTTTATTTTAAATATTCTAAAATGTTTTCAGATTAAAAAATGCAAGAAAAATAGACGTCTTTATACGTATCTTAGCCTATTATCACCTTTAGTTTTCAAAATTGAAATTTCTAGGAAATGAGGAAAGAGGGCCAGGAGAATTTACCATTTACAGGACTTATTGAAGGTAAGAAAAACTGAGGAAAACAGCAAACAATCTATTTAACGAGAGGTCAAGGACAAAGACAGGTGATAAAAAGTTGGAGCTACAAATGAGCGCAATGGAGAGGCATAGTTGTCCACAAGGATATGGCATATAAAAGATTAGTGAACCCAAATTCGAGGAATTATCTAATCTGGGAGGGCTTTGCTTGATAAATGCATATGTTCATAGGTTACTATTTTTACGTCAAATCCGTTTCTGATGAACATTTTCAAAGCTGCAGAAGGATTTTAATTTATTTTATAATTTTTTGCTGTTGAAATAAATTCTAATGAAGAAGTTCAGATGACGATTAACGATCATTTTAAAACTGAATCGAACAGAAAGTAGTAAGAGTAATTTAAAACTTGTTCAGGAAATGAAAATTTATGACATGAGTTGTTTTGTCATTTTAAGTCTCAGTTCAGGCATAATAGTGGGGGTGAGGCAAAACGAAGGGCACTGAAAGGTTCTGAGAACAACCAAGAAAGAATGAATCCAAAACTCCTACTTCGAACCACCAAAATAAACTATTTTCGTGTATAAGTCGATGTTACTTTTATTTCTTGTAATAAAGTGTTCGTGACTCAGATTTTGTCATATCAGTCCGTTATGTGCCATGCGTGATACACGCTTAGGCGATCATGTATCTTTCGATACATGACTGATGAGGCAGATTTTTTTTCCCGCAGTAGGTTCCCATTTCTTTCTGCAGTAGACCAGTTGCCATCCAAGGCTATAGGACCCGGTCTGTCCTGCTATTTACCCATAGCTGGGGGGGGGGAGAAGAATAGGATTAATACCTTTCCTAAGGATATTAGCACGTAAGTGAATGTAATGGATTCGACTGGAATTAAAAAAAAAAAAAAAAAAACTTTCGTTGGTCTGATGCTACCTCGCTGTCCCAGTATTTACTCGTATCCAAAAACTCCGTTGTATCTTTCAACCAGCTTCAGTGAGGGTGGTACTACTTACTTTAAGAGTAAATGCTTTAAAAGTTTTGGGAAGTTTTTTTAGTTCACGTCTTTTAGACTTTTCCTGTAAACTTGTTGCAGTCGTCGTCTCATCAGTCGAAAATTTCGTTTGATAACGCAACTTCAAAACACGTTTATATCTTAAACTGAATGTTTATTCAACAAAATGAAAATATTTTTGATAGTTCACAGAAAATACATTCAGAATTATTAAATCTGTGTTATGAATTATTCAACTGTCTTATCTAAAATACGTGATATATTTAATCACAGAGACTTGTATGAAAGTGGATGTTTAAGATTATTGTAAAGGACCTTCTATATGTAACGTGCGAACATTTACAAAGGCACTGGTTTCTTTTATTTTGTCAACCTTATTAAAACTCAGTTTCTTTCAAATATTATTTTACTGCTTGCTTACGAAGTTGAACATTTCCATATAACTATTTTACATAGCTTCTAAATGTTGTACAATTTTATTAATATACTGTATCAGTAACATATTTAATTTTACCTTTAAGTATCTTTTTATTTCTGGATTTAGTTACAGATATGGGTCATTTGGCGTTTGGCCATTTTGGTCCATTTGTAAAATTTTGGACAGCTTTTCATTCCATAGACAGAGGAAAACTCATGGAAATAGTTAAGGTTTCTAGAATACCAACTAAAAAGGTCTCTGTTCTCAATGTGCTACACACAAATACTGTAGCACAAATAATATCAGTAGAAAAAAGGGATTTTTTGAAATCTTATCTGGAGTGTAACGTTAAGACACGCTGAAACCATTTCTGTTCAGTATTGCCACTGTCTAACTAAAGATGAGAAGTTTATTGAGTTTATTTTGAAAGAGACATGAGTTAGTCCATACTCTAAAATCACCATCACAAAGATTTAAAAAATGTTCTAACTCTTGTATCCAACAAGCTTGCGCAAGAATATCTACTTATTCTTGAACATTGTATTGCGTGAAAATTAATATAAAAACCCATCGATTAGCAACCAACATAATAGAAGGAAAACTCTGAATGCTAAGCTGTGGAAAGATCAATGTGAAACCACTCCTCTATCTTTCCTAAGAATGCATTCACCGAAGTTAAGCAACGTCAAGTCTGGTCATTACCTAGATTGCTAATCGCTTGGGAATACCAGTTTGGCTGTGCGGATGGAGTAATGGTTAAGGGCTCAGAATTGGAAATCGGAGTTCGAATTCCAGTCGGATTCGTTATATTCATTTGCAGGTAAATACCTTTGAGACAGGTAGGAATCCACATCTCTCCCCCATCCAGCTATGGTAGGACTTGGTAAATCCTTATTATCTCCAAAAGATTCTTACAATCTAAAAGTTTGATAAGCCGTTTAAAACAAATCAATGAAATCAGACTAGAATCTGTTGCAACACGAATTGTACTCCATATAAATGAAGCAAAAACTTAATTCATTTCTTTTAATCAAACTGAAAAAAGATTTTATAAGGTTCAAAGGTGACAATTTAAATCAAATGAATGGCCTCTATATCTGGGAACCAGGCTGAACTCTTAACAAAAAAAAAAGAAAAAAAAAGACATTGATGTTAGAATTGCAATGGCATGGACAGCACTATCAAAAATACTATCTGGAAATCAAAAATGAAAAATGTCTGAAAGTCCATCTCTTTAATTCAACAGTAATTGAACTAAATTATTCGGGTAAGCAGCTGGAAAACATAATATGGCATTCACACTGAACTATGGAGAGCAGTTCTAAATGTCAACTGAAAAACTATATATGCAATAAAGAACTATCTGGGAACTTACTAAAGATTACAGACACGATCTGTGAAAGGTAAGTACGGCTTAGTTGGCCAATGATAAGAAGTTGTACATCAGATTATGCTATGCGATCTAAATTGTAGGAAAAGATCAAGAGGTGGGCCAGTAAGAATCTTTATCGATCAACTCATAGACGACACCGGAATCAGAAAGGACTGAGTAGAGCTATGGGTGACAGAAAAAATAGCTGGAAAGAAGTGGCCAGAAATGTCGATTTGAGGATGATCAGATTGTGTGCTAATAGAGCTTAACTCTCAACATTACAAGTTCTTATCGTTAAATAAGAACTTAGAAGACCCAGAGGCAGTTTGACTGAGTTTATTGGGTTCAATCATAAATAATTTTCATTTTTTCTATCAATTTTATTCGCCAAAAAGTAAAATAAAATTATATTTTATTCACTTATATATTCACCATTATTAACGATGACTTATTGTCAATTGTTAGACAGGTTTTTGATACTTTCTTAATATAATTCCGCAGGTTTTGATGAGAAAATATTTGCAACAAACTTTTGACTTTGGTTTTCATAAGAGAACTTTTTCCACATCAAATCGTTTTGCAGTGAACAAAAAACATAACAATTGGTCAGGTCAGAAAAATATAGCAGGTGACGTAGAACAGACCAACCGAGTTCCCAATGTTTTTCTTGTGTTCTTCTTGCTGTTATGCCGCATTGTGTTGTAGGAGAACAGTTTTCTTTAATCTTCTGTGTACGCTGCCACTGCTATGCAAAAACTAAGGTATGTTAGTCTACTCCAAATTTATACTTAACCGCCACGTCGGATTAGTAGTGAGAATGGTACATTCGTCATTACAAATGATTCCAAAAACATTAATTATAGTTAAAATGAAAATATGAATAAATACTTCAAAATTCTGATCAAATACTGTTTTTGAGATATCTTAACTGCGTAATAATCTTAATAATTTTACTTAAAATGACCTTAAAAGACTTTACAAATACTTATATGAAAAAATGTCCAGATAAATCTATTGTGGTGGCATTACTCGTTATATATATATATATATATATATATATAAATAAGGCTGAACGAGATGAGAAACAAAAGTAGTATATCTATAATTAATTTTGCACATGTTCAATTTAAAAAGACAGAAAATCTTTATTCAATAAAGTTTCATTCAACCATGCATGCCAACGGCTTCGATGGAGCCTTTGAAGCGACTGGATACGCGAATCAGGTGGTTGTCGTCCATATTGACGACCACTTCTAGGATGATCTCCCTCTGGGTCAAGTAGGTTTAAATCAAAAGAATTAGGGTTGTGGCACATGTTAGGGTTTGGGATATGCGCGATGTGGGAATGAGCAGCATCCCGCTAGAACACATACACTTTGAATTAGTCCACCGGCCGAAGACAATGGTATTAATTATGGCAGTGTTTCTCAGCCGGCGCGACCGGGTGCACTAATATACCCTGAAAGGTAACCAGGTGAGCTCCAACTTATCAGAAGAGTAATTTATTTATATTTAAAAAATCATTATTTTTATTTGATTTGAAAAAAAGCTTTATTTTGAAACGGTTTCACTTTTTAAAAGGCAATGTAAACGATATAATCCCTTTAATAGTGGATTATTTACCAACCCTGGAAGTTAATTAGAGTTATTACTTCCCATCTATAAACACTGAATAATACGACTTGATTCTTAGCCTTTTCATTGACGTTTTAACTGATTATCTTTGCTTTTCATTAACAGAACAATACCCGTCCTGGACAAGACGACAAACTACATCCAACAGCAAGACCTCTGATCAGGAGGTTTTGAGGAGCGTGGAACCACCTCTTAATTGCTGGTGTTCTCAGGGTCACCCTGACCCGGAGTGGTAGCACCTGTTAGGGTCCCAACTATGTGCAAATAGTTAACTCCAAATTGGGGTCAAAACTCAATGAAGATGTAAAAATAGGTTTTAATATCAGTAATACATTTTTGTAAAAAATTATTACCAGCAATAAATCTTTGAAGAAGAACATTATTCCCAGCATTTTTGAAAAAAAAAAATATTACCAGCAATACATTTTTGAAAAAAAAATATTAGCAGCAATAAAAATCTTGTCGGCATTAAATAACCTATTGAGGTTACCAAACCAACCGAACAATAGGAGCTGGCAACTCTATCTGCTGGCTTACAGCCAGTTATGTACCATGTGAGATACACGCTTAGGCGATCATGTATCTTTTGATACAGAACTGACGAGGTAGTTTTTTTCCTGCAATAGGTTGCCATTTTCTTCTGCGATAGACAATTGCCATGCTATTTACCCATAGCTGGGGGAGAAGAAGAGGGTCCATACATTTCCCAAGGGTATTAGCACGTAAGTGAATGTAATGGATTCGACTGGAATTCGAATTCGACTCTTCGATTCCTCAATCCAAGCCGCTATCCATTACTCCACCATGCCTCCTCCGCGTGACTTACATATACATCATAACGATGTTCACTGATCAATTTTCGATTTCCATTCAAGAAGAATAGCCTTCAAGAGCGAGTAAAGCATTGAATATTTTCTTCCAATTTCCCACATCGTACCTGTTTGAATTCGGATTTTCAGTACTTACCAACATTAAATGCAAGAATAGAAAAATATTAAATTTATTGATGAAGAAATGAGAGTATGCTTATCACATATGGTTATTTACCCTGGTCTCCTTACTGGGATGGAATGTGACGCAAGGTCGGGTTTAACGTGAAGAATGCATACACCCAGTCCAAGGACAAAATTTGCCCAACCCCTTGCAACCGTTCGTCGCGCTGGCATCGGTATGACTACCGATCCTCAATCTTTAATGCAATTCGGGGTGCAGCTTCGGGCAGTTGTTCCCCGGGGCCAGGCACCTCACAGTATTTATTTTCTTCAGCTGTGTCTTGCTGTCCGCGGACATAGCCACAATTGAGTCGCACTCTGCCCAAAGACAGAAACGCAACTGAGAGATGATAAACGCTACCCATGGGCCAAGTATGTCTATCACATATTAGACTTAACATTTAAAAAAATTACCAAAGCACGTTAAGCACAGGTTTCACACAAGCAGGCTTAAATATACAATTTAATATCTTAAATATAAATGCTTATTTCAGGAGAATTTTTAAAAATTATTTTCCTAATTTCCAACTGCATGATTAATTTTTTTCTTATTAAAATTTAAAGTCTTCACAGAATTTTAGTTGTTCTACAAATACGCCCTGAAGTATAAAAAGTTGAAAACACTGCTTTACGGGTTTAAAACATGACATAGTCCTTCTTGGTCACGACCTCCAGGACCATCACAAACGACGTGAACTTGTTATGTACCATCATGGGTACCTCGATGGGGTCTGCTCAGTCACCGTTGTTTTTTCTATTCCCAGGACCCATTTCAAGTTTAGTGTGCCTTTTCATTTCCTGTTCTCGTTAATGATTTCGAAACGTCTGAATGAGAAATAAGAATGTTTAACATTACTCTATGCTGTGTCACATTACATTAGACTGTCTTCCATTTATGGCTCGCTAAAGGTGCCTTATCAAATACTTGACGCACCCTGAACGTCCTTATTTAAAACCTTTGAAGAGGACGTTGCCTCAATATTGAAATCTAATAGAAAGGAAGAAACGGTAAAGAAGAAATATCTTAAATTTCACTATAGGTACTTTGCAAATATTAACCTGAAATTCTAAGTTATTTGCTGTCTGGCTTAACTTAAATCTTTAAGTAGATATGCCAATACAACCATTCAGATTGTTGGTTTCAATTGAAGCCAATCGAAGAGATCAAAGGTAAAAGAAAGATAGTGAGAAAGTTCGTGTGAGAAAGAGAGGATCAGAAGCTATAGTCCGTTTGATTAGTTAAACTAAGGTGCGCAACACTTAAAGTTGGTCTTTTAAAAAAAGACGACTACAAGATTCCATCTTGACTTAAAATCCTTTAATGTTTTTTCTTATGTGTTCGTTTCCTATTTAGTTACCGCTTAATATTCCTTCCACAAAATTTCAGAGGAAAAAAAAAAGGCTAGGCAAGGTTAGTTAAGTAGGGAATGGGTGTAGGGCTGAAGGCAAAGTGCAAAAGGGTTGGGCCTCGGTCAGGTAACAAGTGCAGTCGAGGAAAAAGGAGACAAGGTTTGTTTTTTTTCACGAATGACGACTGGACAATGAAGAAATGGCGATTCAGTCGGCAGTCATTTGCATTAATAAGCAATAGAAACAAACACCAAAACTTTGTTCTTTTCAAAGCAGATGTTGTATGCATTATGTATGGACATTTTCACATTTATTTAATAATAGTTATATTACTGAGAGGAAAGGTATAAGCCTGTATTGAATAAGAGCATCAAAAATGAGATTTATCAGTGACACAAGAAAGAATAAGAATAAGAATAAATGCAAATTGGTTAACTCGGAGCAATAATATTTCGATCTGTTATAAGATTTGGAAGATAAAAAAAGAATAGCACCTTAAGAAGGACTACCCGTTATTACATTCACATACGTGCTAATACCCTTAAGAAAGGTATGAATCCTCTTCTCCAACCCCAGCTATGGGTAAATAGTAGGACAGACCAGGTTCTATAGTCTTGGATGGTAAGTGGTCTACCGCAGAAAGAAATGGCAACTGCTGGAAAAAATCCGCCTCGTCAGTCATGTATCGAAAGATACATGATCACCTAAGCATGTGTCACGCATGGCACATAAATGAATGTAAGTGGGTCTGTCATATTTTGATATAAGTAAACCACCTGAAAAGGGATCATTTTAATATTGTATAAGCATTGAAACATGACACGTGTAACAGCTGCAAAAAAGAAGTAACAACTGATTCGATAAGATGAAAAGAATAATAATAATAATAATAATAACTAGGAATACACGTGGAAATTTCCGTTTTTCTATTTGAATTTTTTGACAAATCATAATACTTAATGATTGAATAAGCTATTTGCGAGTTCTGTCGTTATAAATTACTTGGGGAAATTCGCCTATTGCAGCGTTAAATATTTGAGGATAACAACTTTAACAAAATATTGTAATAACAATCATAAATATGAATGCTGGTCGTTATTTAAAGAAGTAAGTGGGTAGAAATGAAAAGATTTGAAATTGGCAAGGTTTTCCGTGTCAATGGGGCGGTTGGTTGATATCCTGTAGTTAGAGATTCGTCTCCAGCTGTGCTGGTCAAACTCTCCGCTTCGGGACAGAGAGGATACCCAGACGAAGCTATGCCGAAGGGCAGAGTCTCGTTTCGGGAAACAGCTACCCGACCCTGTTTTATACGGGATCTACGGGGAATTTTTGGCTGAGCCTACGGGCTCGGATACCAGATATTCAGTTCGGCCTTGTGCCACATCTGACCGCGTGGGGCAGTTGGTAGATATCCTGCAGTTGGAGATTCATTGTGGAATTCACGACTCACTTCTAGCAGTTGACTACTTTTACGCGCCGCTGGCGAATCTTATATGTGTTGTTCTTGTCCTAAGCATTATCGTTCATTAGCAACCTTCGTGTGATTATTCTGTTCAGTAAGCTTCCCTAGTTTACAACACTAACTAAAGAACACATATAATTATAATATAATAACAACTCGACCGTGATTTACGTACAGTTCCCAGTGATCCTTCTATTATAGGCACAGATTCTAACTTTCATATTCTTTATGAAAGTTATAAAAGTGCCATAATAGTTGGTTCATTTGGCAAGTGACACTTTAGACACCAACAGTAATTTGTTAACATCGTTCTTGATACAGTTCTTCCTTAGTACGAATCTATTATGCAACCTTTCCTTCTATTCTTAATATTGGAGATTCAACTTGAAATTTGAATAAATCTTATAAAAGTTGAAGTAAATTAATTAAATGAGATTTGTGAGTTAAATGTAAAAAGCAGAAATATATACTATGATCTTTTAGAGCATTTTTACCTCTAAATGTTAACAAATCTTCCAGTTGTGGCAATTATAATTCGGAGAATTCGGTAAAATGTTTACATTGGTATAATGCGCAGTTACTTGACTGATTGTACAACAAGGACACATGCAACTTTATTGCCAATGTTTAGAAAAGGCATGGACAACCTCTTTCGAACAGTCGGCTGCATGAGGTACAGCACATCATATAAGTCGGACCGCACTATTGAAAGAATTAAGGTATTTTTCTTATTAAAGATGTCACAACCATTTTCCCAACAAAAGCACATGAGGAAAATTCTTTTGTTTTTCTTTATGGAAAAGATTCCTTGTATAATTAAAACAATTGAATCTTGGTAAAATATTATCACCGATGACAGCGTAATTAACACACATTACTGGATGCGAATTATTTCTAATTTATTCATTTTATAATATATATATATATATATATATATATATATATATATATATATATATATATATATATATATAATATGATAAAGTTAATTGGTAATCCGTATGGATAATTCCGTGGGGAAAGGCGTGATATAAATCCCGAGAGCTCAATGTAATAAACAGGGCAAGTGATAATTAATTAAGAAATCGGAGACTTCAGAAAGCCATGGTAATATTTTATTTCGCGAAATCGATAATTCGATTTCGCTTCGTCAGACCAGGCTGTTTCAAAATAAAACCCATTCAAAAATTATATATATATATATATATATATATATATGTTTGTGTGTGTGTGTTTACTATGCAAAAAGATTTCTGTATACTCTTCCAATTTATTTATTTTTGACGGTTAGACATTCTTACTTCACAGGGCGCCTACCGCAAAGCGATATCATCTAGATGACAATTTAGTGAAATCGATCCTTACGATTCTTTAATTATTGTGATCGACTATGCTAAGCTCATTAAATATCTAGTTGTTATGCCTGGTACTTGAAATATCTACATACTTCCCACCGTTACCCAAGATAGGAGATCAAAACAAAGGCTTTCAAAGGTAGATTTTAAGTGTTTACTGTTATGAAACAGTGCTCAGTCTTTTTGAAGCATACATATGAATAAGCAGGATTTGAAAGCAGATAAAACCATCTTTCATAAATGACGTAATTGACATACAGAATTCACAGATTCAAATGGAATGTGTTGTTTTAATATTCATTAAAAACACGTGAACTTTTCTGTCACATAACTGTAGACACAAGAAGAGAATGTGGAAAACGTTATGTCAAATCTTATCTCCTATATGGCCGTGAATGCGGGAAAATCTCCTTCCAGATGAAGAAACGACTCGAAGCGAAAGAGATGGGATTCTATAGACGGATGCTGAGCATACCCCGAACCGAATAAACAAAACTGTGACAAAAAGTAGTCTTATATTTAAATTTAGGGATAAACAATTTCTACAAAGATGAAGACAAAGCCTTAGGCAACTAAGATGTGGTTTAAGTAAAAGAATTCTGAGAATATCATACACGAAACATGTGAGCAATGGGGAAGTTTCAAGGATAATGGAATGAAAAAGGAATTTTTTTAAAAGCATATCACCCCAAGCAAGGCGGGCATGCCACCAGTACGCAGGGGGATTACAGAGAGTGAAAGTGAATGAAAAGAGGAAGATTGAGGAAAGGACAAAAGATGAACGGAATTAAAAAAGATAGGGGATGGCGATTGACGTTGCATTTAAATTATTGAAGATTTTAGTTATCTGGGAAGCAAGCAAACGGAAGGGAGTTCCACAGACGAGAAGTGCTAGAAAAGAAGTGGCGCTTCACTTCATATAGTCGTGTACCAGAGGAAAAAGCTCGTCAGAACAGTTGCTATGAAAATATTAGTAGAAAAGAAACTTAGAGACAGATAGACAGTTGAAATTTCTGAGATACATAATGTAGAAAGAGGGCTTGGAGAGTTTGATCCTCACATGACATAATGAATGCAAGAGGAGTAGAAAGAAACAGTAACCCATCTAACGAGTTTGCGTGAATGGATAGCAAAGAGTTGTCAAAGAAGAATGCTTAACCGGGGCGTAGAGCTACAAGAGACAAGAAGTTGTGGAGAGACATAATCATCCATATACTGAAATTACATGGTACATAAAATGAAAAAAAATGGTTTGTCGATGAAATATTCTTAATGCTTTTCTTGGTTTATAGAAGGCATATTTCGTTATTGAAATATAGCAACATGAATTGAAAGCAGACGAAGCTGAAAGTTTAGGAAATCGATGCGTAAAATGGTTATGGTGTGATTTTGAAAGAAAACCAACTGATGATTGATTATTGAAATTAATGGCGGCTACTAATTCGAATTGGTCGGCTCAAACATGTCTGAGAATAATTTGTTAATTATTGGGCCGTTTTTAACGGAATTAATATTAATAACAGACAATATTTAAATAATTCTACAGAGATTGTTTCATCCATACTTGTGCCATTTTGTTCTACTAATTTCGTCATATTTGAGGCAGCTCCATTATTCCATCTTAGCAGAACTTTTCCTCTTTCTGGGTGATGATCTGGCCTAAGTAGTTCATACAGGCTTCCAAAGAATTGTAGTTCTTTCTATCAAGAGAATTTTGTAAAGATCAAAATAAGTGATAATCCGAAGGTGCAAACTCAAGTACGGTGTGTGTAGTAGAAAATCCTAACCAAACTGTACGAATTTCTGCTGAGTCTGCACAGAGATGTGAAGTTTGATGTTGTCCTGATGAAAAACAATACCTTTCCGATTGGCCAATTGTAGACGCTTTTCCTAGATTGCTGTCATTAATCGAATTGAAACACTTTAAAAGAAGCTTTAGCAACACCAGCAAACGATGTCATAGACAAGGAAAAATAGACAAGGAAAAAATGGAATGACATGATAGATGAAATTTTTGACAGAATGAACAGGAAACAGCAAACAATGCCAGGGTATGACACAGAATAAAGAACAAAGAAATTAGGAACAAATGCAAGCAGACAAATGAGGAATGACTCAATAAGAAGTGTGCAGAAACAAAAAGAATTAGTATTACAGATAGAGCAGATAGGTATAAAGGAATATAAGAAGTAACAAGACAAAAGACATGAGAAATAACAGGAGAAAAGGCATTTTAGAGAAAATGAAAACAAAAAGGTCACTTATATTTAGCATCAGAAAAAGTCAGTTGAAATTTCCAGGGCGCTTAAGGAGAAAGGCGGGTTTAGAATATTTGACACTCACGGGACATATTGGAGGCAAATTCAAAACCTACCTAACGATCTTGATGGTTGGCAGAACAAGGATTAGGAGAGATAGCAAAAAGACAAACTTTACCAAAAGCTACAAAATACAAGAAATTATGGGGAGCCATGATTGTCCACGTCTCGAAGAGACACGGGTCATAGAAGAAAATGATTTGTTTGAATTCAACGACTGATTTTACTGAATGAGCTGATAAACCTTTTATGATCTCCTTTTAACCCCACCAGACACGCAGCATCCCCTTGTTTAAATTAAGGTCGAATTTTTGTAGGGGTTAATGGTGACATTTCGCTTTCGCCAGGACATTTTTTTGCTCCACATCGTTCGTTTTAAGTAATCCATCCTGTGATATTTTTTTCCCCCCAAAAAATGGTAATTCTTATTGTGCTTGAGTGGAGAATCGAAGATGAAAATATAGTTCATTATATTTTTTCATTAAATTTTGATGCACGCAAATATCACAGTGATTCACGTATTCCAGTGTTTTCAAATGCCTTACAACGTTCATATGAGATATACTGAGTATCTTTGCGATGTCTTATGATGTATGAACTGCATTACTTTTAAACAGTTTCGATTTGCTCATCATCAACAACTACAGGCTTGCCGGAAAATACTTAGACTTTCCGGTCAAAATGTTTACTTCTAAAGCTAGTAAGTCAGCTATGGCACCATCTGTACAAATGGCACATGTTTTTGCTGCTTGTACGACATTTTCTTTCCTTTTTAGCGTATTAAATGACGAAAATGCATCTCCTTTTCATTTTCTCTTTTAATGTAAAATCATTTAAAATTCCCTGTCCAAAAATCTTGTAGAAAGAAGCGTGAAACATAACCGTTCTGATTATGTATATATGTCATAAATAGGTACCTCCAAAAATTCGCGATACCTAAGGTTTAAAATGAATTTTTAAAAACGAAGAATCTTTCTTGAAACTTTTATTTTAGTTTTAATTTCAAGCTAATAGATTAAATTTAATATTTCCAATCAGCAAAATATTTTGCTGTATTTCAAAATAAAATTTAAATTGATTGAACTGATTTTTTAAATCACTAAAAATGTCTGATTTTAGTTATATTTACAAATCTCTCAGCCCAACATAATTCTCTTTATTAAAAAATCTTTCAAAAATAAAATATACTTTTCTTAAACATTATTTGAATAAGATTAGTTGATTTAAAGTTTTATTAATCTGATTTGAAACAAATATTACTTAATTTTAGTTTAAAATATCGTGGAAAAGCATTTTTTATGGAGGTGGGTGTTTTTTTGAAGTACTGACAGCCTTTATGTTTCAAAATTTCTTTCTACTGCGGGAATGCTTGTTGTGTTTATGTAACAATCATTGCGACTCGAAAATGAGTCCGAGTAATAAATGAGTAACAGAAAACAATATAAAACAAACGCCAATGCATGTATTATCAAAAGTATTACAATTACATGAAAACATTTAAATACTAGTTTCATAAAGCGTTTAAATTAGAGAATGTGTGTTTGTGTGTGTGAAGTTTGTGTCAGCCTCCGTGATAGGCGCGGCTGTGAAAGTGTACAAAAATTCCCGGAGGAAAAGTAAGACATTAAAAATGAACGTGCTCCAGTGGTGGACACTTTTTTCCCCTACATACGACTATATCTTATAGCCAGAGTTGTAAAAGAGGAAAGAGAATGTATGAAAATATCATTGTCGTAAGGCACGTCCCACAGCGACGGTTTCTTTTAGGAAAGAGTGATAACCCACACGTTTAAAATATCGTAGAAAAGCATTATTTAACAAGGAGGGGGTGTGTATCTTTATGAGATATTGACAACTATCTCGATAGACTTGTTTGGAAGTTTTTTCTAAGAGGGACATATCTGTAAAAATATAATGTGATCGCCTTTATATATATATATTTTAACTACTACGTAATCTTAAAAATTTAGGAAATATAAGTAATCTAATGTTTTATCGAAGTTTAATGTATTTTGGCTTCAAATTTACTATAGTACCGCTCTTATTTTCTCATAATACTGTGTATGGATGCCTGTATTTACAAAAATCAGTACGTTTATAGACGCAAGAAAAAATTCAAGACTTTTCTTAAAATATAGGGGTCGCTTTATGATTAGTAAATATAGTTTTTACTCAAAGACAATATTAACTAGCATCTCCTAATTAATACAGCATTTTACAAGATTTAAAAGTTTATAAATTTTTCTAATTAAATTTTAAAAAAAAATGAAAGGAATTCTTGTAAAAATGTATTATTCAACGAAACTTTTATGTATATAATATATATTATTCATAAAAACAATTAAAATTTGTCTAATTAAATAATGTCTTAGCTTTATTCAATTTTTATGATTCAGAGCAGATTTTATGTAACTAGTGGTCCTGTTCTACAAAATATGATTTAAATTCTCCAAGGACGTCTGCTTAGAACTAGTATAAACATTAAACCCTACAAAAATGAATTTCTCGAAAATTCATAAAATTAAATAAGAAGTTTTTAAATAAGATTTGTGTCTTTCACCGCAAAAAAAAGCTAAAATTTCCTATCCTAATTCATGGTGTGTGACACACACACACACACACACACACACACACACACACACACACACACACAAAAAAAAACCCCAAAAAAACACATTTAATCAAAGTCTTAAAGGTTCTAAAAAGGATTAAAAAATATAATTTAATAAAAAAAAAGAATTTGATTTCTGCTCTTAATAATAACAAAGATTTTGACAATAAAACTTTGTTTTATTAAGTTTGGAGCATTATTTAAAATGTATGCTCATTTTTTTTTTTTTTAGCGAATCTTTGAAATCCGTAGCCATAAATTTCAGTTATGTGTGAAATGTAATCAAACGTAATCTATGCATAAAAGCAACGAATGATTTTCCAACTTTATAGATGGATAAAAATGTTAATACATTTGTTATACACATTTGTGTCAACTGCGAAATATTGTAGACAAGCTAGAAGAGTGTTTCAATCTACTTTAAGTTACTCAGCATAACGTACGACTGCAAATGTTTCTACTGTTGAGAAAAAAAGAAAATTCAAACTTCCCTCAACTTGTGATACTATTTTTATCCAAAATATGATTCACCCGGTATTTAATCCTTTCTCTTGTCTGTTATATCCCCTCCCCACTCGAAAGACCGTTGTAACAAATCTTTATTTTTCTTAATTCTGTATACAGTTTTCTTTTGTCACGATGAGCAATTGAACTTTCAATATGGTTTATTTCTTTGAACGTCTGTTGTGTCTCAGATTCACACTAAAGCTCAAGTGAAACTCATGCATACAACCCACTGATAAGGATAATGGAAAAGAATAGCTCCCAAAAGTACCTGACTTCTTCTGCATGATTTATCTTTACTAGTGTTAAATTAGACCAAAAACAGAGGATTCTTGTCACATCTGGACTATAACTTTTCAGTCCTTATTTTTCAGCCTTGTCAGAGTTCAGGTCTGCGTGGTCATGTAACGGATGACTTATTTTTCACTCTGCAACCTCTTTCCCCGCAGTCGCAACGTCGCAAGCCTATCGCTATGTCCATGGCAAATGTTCAGATGAAGCCCATTCTCTAGTTCCACCAGTCACAAACCTTTACAGCTAGAAGACGCCATGCTACTTATTCGGAGTCGAATCAACTTCATTTCTCCTGTCTTCCAAATGTAAGTAGAATTTTCCACTCAGACAGCTTTTACTCAAGAACTGCCATTTTGTAGAAAAGACTCGGTGCTTCCCTGAACATTGCATTCTTCAGGTCAAAGGTCAATCATTATTTATCCCCTTTATCTTTATAACCTTCCTTTCCTACTTTGCACTTCATTCATCATTACCGTTTTTAACAGTAACTCGAAAACTTGCATTGGTAAATTTTAGTATATATCGGGTGCGATGGATAAATTGTCGTCTAGATTACGCAAATATGAAAATCTACATTGACATATCATTTTAACAGATATATTTACCAAAATTACGCAAAAATATCTTGAAATACTAAAGAGTAAATTTATTTAATAAAATCGCAATTGGCTTCAATCACGGGTTCCAGACGATTTCGGAATCTTCTGCAACTTTTCTGGACGGTCTCCTTGTTTAAGTTGGTGAATGCTGCCATAACCCCTTACCTTCAGTTCATCTTTGGTGTTAGTTTTGTTGGTCTTTCGCTCAACTGCGCCCTACACATAATAATCAAGGGGGTGCAGTCTGGGGTATGGTTGTAAGGGGTGGTGTGGTCGCAGAAATTGTCTGACAGCCACGACTGGGTTTTCTTGCTTGTGTGGCATGGTGCAGAAGCCCGTGGCCAGACACAGTCTTCAAGCTGCCACCCTCTTGACCCAGGGCAGTACTACCTCCTCAAGGCACTTGATGTAGTCCTCTGGTGCTGAGTCTGGGGCCCTGTGGGAAAATGAATGGAAGCATAACGTTGCTATAAATATAGTGATCACTCCAAACATCTTTGTAATCACAATTAGACTCATCCAACTCTTTCCGAATCCTCTGAACTCTCTTCGGATCGACACCCAAACACTCTGAAATGTCCGTATTGGAGCTTCCGGCAGGAATGCCAAGTAGTACAACATGCCATTTCCAAATTTTTGATGGAGTAAATTGCGTCATGGCGCTCTTTTTCTCACAGACGATACCCAACTGACGCTACTATACTGTGCAGTTGACAAAATAAAAAACAAACAACGCGCATGCGTGAAATTAAAAAAAAATGGCAACAATTTACCCATTGCATGTCATGAGCACAAATCCCGTAAAGGGTCGTAGTAACACAATACATGTAATGTAGCCGTAGTAGCAGTGGTGTGACGGAGCCCAACCCTCCCCACGCCGGTTTGAGTTTTCCTTCTTTTAGACATCGCTAGCCAAGGCTATAAGACCCACTTTATCCTAGTATTTACCCATAGATGAGGGGGAAAGAGATGGATTTATACCTTTCCCAAGGGCATTAGTTCGTAAGTGAATTCGAACTCTTGCGGAGTCTTCAATCCAAGTCGCTATTCAAGTATATATATATATATATATATATATATATATATATATATATATATATATATATATATATATGTATATAATAAATTTCAATTAAAGGTGCAAATTATAATTTATAAATTCATGAATCATTCATACAAAAACAAATATAGAGGTTAATGATTTAAACGGCGAGAATACATCTTCAGAAACAATATAAATAAGATACATCAACCCCAAACCTGTATATGAATTTATGAACAGGGATTATCATTCATATACAGGTTCGGGGTTGATGTATCTTATTTATATTGTTTGCGAAGATGTATTCTCGCCATTTAAATCATTAACCTCTATATTTGTTTTTGTATGAATGATTCATGAATTTATATATATATATATATATATATATATATATATATATATATATATATATATATACGATAAAATACAGTTTTAAGGTATGCTATATTTAGGGGTCAAAGTGCTCACTATTAGGCAAAGAGCATATGTAAATATAAAAGTGGACATTGATGTCAACACCCAGAGGCGACAGTCTGTTTCATGCTAAACGCACTCGTCAGGCCATGTGAATTGTGTTTTTGCACGACGTTTTATATATACAGGTCAGTGATGCATTGTGGGCATTCTGTTGCATTGTAGATAGTCTATTGTATTATTCTAACGGTTATTTTAGTGCGCGTGGTTTGTTTATTTGTTTATTATGTACTTATCATTTGGATTAATTTACTCACTTAAAAAATCGAGCAAATAAAAAAAAAAAAAAAAAAAAAAAAAAACAAAACAAACAATGCATATGGCCTGACAATTGCGTTTATCATAAAACAGACTGTGGCCTCTGGGTGGTTATTTCAATGTCCACCACATTATAGTATAATTACTGCTCCAACTTCATTTAGATTACGAAAATTTGTTTAAAAATGCAAAACATGTAAAAATTTGTACGTGTATCGTATATATAGTATATATATATATATATATATATATATATATATATATATATATGATACACGTATTATTATATACACTACACTTCAAAAGTTTTAAACGACGCACAGAATTAGCATGAAATAGACTTGACAAAAAAGTGAAAAAATGAAAAAGTGCTCTTAGAGTGATTGAAAAAAGAATGGAATCAATTATCAAACTTATACTTTGAGAAACTTTTGCAACGAAAGCCTAAAATTTGGGCTGCAGTAATCAAGGCTAAAGGAGGATATTTTGCCGCGAGCAAAATTTAATCAGAAAATACTTTTTTTCTTTTTGTCATAATAAAAAAAAATCATGTTTCTCTCTCTTTTTTTTTTAACGCTACATAATAATTTTCTCTTATTCGATGTACAAAACAACAACTTTCTGGGCCAATTTAAAAAATTACCAGGGCTGATATCAAACTTTTGAACTGTAGTGTGTATATATTATAGAATCGGCTAAAGTCTAGATACATACACACGTGTGTGTCTATATTCACCGTGAAGTATATAGTGCAACTCGCCCTCTTTGAAAGTGATCACTTGAGTACGTTGAAATGACTAACCACTTAACAAACAGGTTCAAATAAGCTAGCTTTTGTTGTCTTGTACAAAGAGAAGAATTTCACCCACAGATTTCCCAACTCTGTCTTAAATATATCGTCCGTTGCACGGCGGATGAGTCAAGTCTTTGTCCTCATGCATTCGCCCGTTGTGGAAGGCCAACAGCAGCAGCAGTAGCAACGACCCCAGTGACGGCCCGTGTACTCTTCCATGCACATCACTCACACACAGTTCAATGAACGCACACTTCACTGCATTTCAATACAACATCAGTTTGATCTCTCGATCCGCTCTCAGAATGTTGATTCACGCAAGCGCAAAGGTTTCGTTTACGTCCGGCTCAGCTACTGTATACGTATGTTATTTTTATGATTTTTATTTTTTCATGTTTATGGCTTAAAAATATAAATCAAGGAGCAATAGGAAGACGATTTCCCGCGTTTTGATTACGCTCTATTAACGTATCTTTCATGGATCGTCTACTTCTTATTCCGATTGAATACTGATACTCATCCGGTGTGAAGAGATCTACGTGGGGAAGAGCACAGCTTTTACGGGTGGCTGTTCAGTCCAGGCTCAGTTTTTTTTTCTTCGAGTAGGATATTAACTAGAAATATCGTTCCAATTTTTCCTTTCGATTTCATTATTTATTCCTGAATGCCTTTACATGTACGTGAATGGAAAGACCTTCTCACCGCCTTCAAATGGCGAGAAAAGTATTTTGCTTTGAAAATTAGCTTTTAAAGTGTTGGCTTTCATCTGGGATTGAATATCGATCTCTGCGTCAATGCGAAATTAGTTCAGCTAAGAGGCCAGCCAAGTAGGAACAGCTATTTACTGAGCTGAGGAGATTCGATTATTTTTCAAAATTAGCTGTGAATTGCCGTGCCTTCTTGGGAAAGAGGAGCTGCATTCGCTGGTTCCCAGACGTCATGAGTTCCAGCGCCCTACGAGGTTGGCATCCCGCTCTCACCCCCTCACTGTCGAAACTCCTAAATGTAGCCGTCTCTTCTACTCTAATAGCTTCATGTCTCGCACCTCTCGCCTGTGGAACTCTCTTCCCTTCTCCTGTTTCCCTGTGAGCTATAATCTCCAACTATTCAAATGTAATGTCAATCGACATCTCCAGTTGCCTTGATCTATCCACTACCCTCATCCTTTCTTCTATCACTCCTATCTGATCTTGCTCTAAATTTTCTGTAACCCCTTGCGTCCTAGTGGCTTCCCGCCTTGCTTGGGGTGAAATGCTTAAAAAAAAAATAAAAAAATAGAGGTGTTTCTTGTTGCCTTCTCCAAAGTTTTCATTTCAGAATCGTCCTTGTCTTAGTCTGCTTGTTATGCAAGGTTCGAGACGCCAGTCGACCCCTACTATTTAACCTGAGAAATAGATGAAACTTTAAGAAAGTTTTCAGATGTTTAATATTAAATACTGTTCATAAAGAGTTGTTGTGTGTTATTGTTTACTTTAACTTACCATTCGTGTCTTGAGATTTTGTCTTCTTTAATTTATCAATTTTTGCACACAAATCTGCTGCATTTTCTGGAAAATAAGCATAAAAGAATTTCAAACAAAGCAATATGATGTCATATTTTTTAAACAGAAAATGTATTTAATGATTGATATCAGTAATATTCTGATTGGTTAAAAAAGCCATGCCCTTTCATGATGTAGTTGATCATGGCTCTCCACATGATCCTTTTCTTTATAGCCTGTGAAGTGCCATCATGGGAAAGTGATTTGGATTTCACAGATTTTCTTCTCTAAAAGCCCATTTAACCCATAGCTGAAGGGAGAGGAGCCATTCACACCTCTCCCAAGACTATTTGTTTGTATATGAACATAACAGACTTGCTTAGAATTTCAATTTGGATCACTTATTTCAACTTTGCATGCATATAATCATTACATTTCCCACAAATCCATTCTAATAGCTTGGTAGATGAGAAATAGAAAAGAAAAAGAAAATGAAAGTCAAGTTTCCAGAATTTGGTAATTAGTTAAGGTAAACATGCAAAATAAAACTTTTAGAAGTAATCATCTGTGAAATTAATTCCTACATAGAGAGTTTTATAATGTTGTAAGAGTTCTTCTAGCAAATTTCAGGGTAGGGATCATAATCGGATAGGAGAGTGATATTTTGATTTCAAGTACTGAGCTATTTCCCTAAAGGGAAAAGATAATTCCAATTTCAGGCTCATTTAAGAATCTTCCATTTTATGTTGACAATACAGGAATTGAAAAGAATACTTATCATACAAGAAAAATAAATCAAAGGGAATATCATTTACCATTGTAAGTAAGTCAAAGTTATGTTTTATAGCTTAAAACCCTAGGTTAATGATTTTCTGTATTGCTGATTGATTTTTTTTTTACTGCTTATTAACCTTATTTGGATTTCCCATATTTTCTTCTCTAGCAAGCTCTACTATTTAACCTGAGGCTGCAATGAGAGGAGCCATTTATACATCTCCCTATCTGTGTGAATATGAACATAACAGACTCGCTCAGAATTTGAACTCGTCTCGGCGATTCCACTTTTGACGTGGATATCAGTTAAACCTTAAAAACCTTATAGAATCACATAATGTGATTCCAATGTCAGATTTGAGAAATGCTTTAGATTTATTATTATAAACGACGTTTTTATTTGTATTGCCAAGAGATAAAAATGTATATTTTTATCTATCAAGAACAATATTGGGGAAAAATGTATGACAAAGGGAAAAAAAAATTTTATTGTGACGCGTTTCGTTTTTTAGGACTTCATCAGACTAAAATTGTTATGTTGGTGCGTCTACACATGTGCACAAACGAAAGATACTGAGAATTTAATATTTTTTTTTATCTATCCGATTTCATTTAGATTCTTTTTTTTTTGGAATTGATATGTCTGAAGAAGTAACTGAGTGAACGCACACATACACATACACACACACATACGCGCGCGCACACGCCTACCTCCACCGACACATAGGTTATCACGTAATGCGAAACAATAGACAGGTAAGCACTAAAGTGAAGTGCTTCTCGACGAAGCCATAATTGTGATATCTCGAGAGACGACACTTGTTACAAGTGAGTCATATATTTATCAACTCGTACTGTTTGTTAAAGCCTAATATAAATAAATAATATGTAACAAGGAAGACATTTGCGGGTACAGTTCCTTGGTTGAAAACTGACCAATTAACACATTTCACCCCAAACAAGGCAACAAAGTCACTAACACACAGCGGACTACTGGGTGCAAAAGAATATAAAATAAAATATTATTAATGAACAAGAACAATAAAAGAACAGGAATTAAAAAAAAAAAAAAACAGAAGATAACGATTGACATTGCATTTGAATTTTTGAACATTAAAGTTTACTTCGAAGCCAGCCGGAAGAAAGTTCTACAAGCAAGAAGTGTGAGAGAAGAAACTGTTAGCATAGAACTTACGGTTACATCTAGCCATTTCAAATGTAAAATGATGAGACCTTGCTGTCAATCTAGTACTGCTCTTAAATTTATGAGGGTACACACACACACACACACACACACACACACACACACACACACACACATATATATATATATATATATATATATATATATATATATATATATCAAAGTATATAATTGGTATATACGGAATGAATTCCAATAATTTCACTTGAGAAGACACAGAATGTGTTGAAACAAAATGGCTATTTTTGTAGTGATCTTATAACATACTTATGTTATAATTTTTATAAAAAAAAAATTATATATATATATATATATATATATATATATATATATATATATATATATATATATATCCGAATACAAGGTTGATGTGGATGGAATAAACTTCCAGTAACCAAAAACACTATTTTTTTAAAAAGTACTCAATACTGAGTAGAGCGAATAATATTTATTTAAAAATTATAACATATGTACGTTATAACATCACTATAAAAATAGCCATTTTGTTTCAACACTTTGGGTTTCTTGTCAAGTGATGGTGTTGCAAGTAAAATAAAGAGCACAAAAACTAACCATTACACCCGCTAGGGGAAATATTATTACGTAAGATGTAATGGCCAATCAAATTACAAGCATATGATAATTCAAATAACTCGACAACAAACCTTAGATATAATTTATTAATGCTTTAAAATAGGCATTAGATTTTATAGGAAATCAGGATAATCTCCAATCTTTAATTAAAAATTTTATATAATTAATTTTATAGGAAATCAGGATTAATCTCCAATCTTTTGTAATTAAAAATTAAAGTTATGCATATCAAGCTCTAAATGAAAGCATGCATTATGTTTAGAAATTAACAAAAATATTCATTGAAAAAACGGAGAAGATATGTGTAAACTTTCATGTATTGTTCTTAGAAACGGGTTAAATTTTTCGTCCGAATCATGGCGGTGGTAAGAGGTACAATATATAACTATGTAGTTAGTTACAAGGATAAGCTAGTGATGATAGATTTAGTTGACAAGGGGGAAAGGTTTTCTTGTGGCTAGATATAGAGACATCACTTCATAATAGACAAACACATAAATGTGATTGAATATATGAGCACGCAAATATACGAACGACAGATTCATTGATTCAGTCTTCCAACATAACTACAGAGACAACGCAAACTACCTGTCAAAATTCAAAACTTAAGGAAAAAAATTTTACAGACTTACAATATCATTTCATCTTTATATATAATATTCTATCTAGCTAGAAAGGAAGTTAAAAGGTAATTTATGCCTGCAGTTGTCATTGAGTTCTTTCCTTTGGTTTAAAAGGTTTATCTTGTCCTTAAATTTAATGATTTCAAGCTTTTCATTGAGACAAAAGTGCGTGTAAAGAATTACAGGTACGAGCTCTTCCAAATAACTTCCATTTAACGGCATTTCTTTTCTCTTTTAAACTCCAATAGTATTTGGACAGCAAGGTAGCATGTTTATGAGAACTATTTTTTAAGGAAAAAACATACTGGTGCCAACAGCGTTTAAATGTATTTTTAGTACTACCAATGTAAAACTTTTTAATATTCGGGTTTTCAAGTGAAGAAATCGTACTAAGATAAAGCAGGGAACTTGTTTGGCAATTGTTTTGTAGTGGGCAATTATTGGGATTCTTACAGTTACATTCATTAGTATTGGTGTTATGATATTTAGTATTATTTAACGTATCACTACATTTCGTCATGCCCTTTGAGTTTTTATATCTATTAAATACCGTAATGTTATGCTCTTTAATTATTTTTTCGAGGTTATCCGTACAACTGTAGCTAAGTTTAAGAGTATTTTTTATTGAAGATTTTACAAAGCCTATTCGTTTTAATCTCTATTAATGAGATTTAAGAATTGTAATCCTAATTTAGTTTTAACATGAAGTTGAAAAGTGTGGGATTGAATCAGATGATCTTTCTGGATCTTCACTTTTTATTATGGTCAATATGAATGGCATTTCTATATTTAATATTGGGCCCTCTATAAGTATTGCTATTCCGGGCGGTGTTATAAAATTCTCTCTGTCCATTGAAGACCTCTTCATTAGAAGAGTTAGCACTGATTCAAATCAGAAAAGAATGCAAGTCAAAAAATTATGAATAAGTGCCAATGATTCGTCTAAGATTTTTTTTTTAAATCGGTATCACCCCAGGTAAGGCAGTAAAGCCAGTAAGACACAAGGAATGACAGGGTGTAGAAGAATTAGGAACAGAAACAATAATGATGAGCGGAAAGTGAAGAGAGTAATCAGGAGGACAGTAGATAGCGATTGACATTGCATTTAAATTTTTTGCAGATTAAAGTTGGCCGGAAAGCAAGGAGCCGGAAGGGAGTTCAACAAGAGAGAAGTGCGAGAAACGAAACTGTTAGCATAGAAGTTACGGCTACATTTAACCCTGCTCAACTTGATGAGATCTCAACGCCGGTCTAGCTTAAATTCACAAAGAATCATAGCAAAGAACCCATCCGAACAATTACAATGAACGTATTTAAAAGACACAGAGAGGCAACCTTATGGCAATTTAATTTTAAAGAAATATTTAATGTTTTTTTTTATCTATTTATCACTAAGGCTAAAAATCCCACTCTACTCTGCTATTTAACCCATAGCTGTGAGAAGGAGAAATGTATTCATACCTTTTTTAAAGGCCATTACTATGAAAGTTATAGCAACAGCATAAGCTGGAATTCTCAAGATCCCAGGCTACTCTGCTATTTAACCCATAGCTGTGGGGAGCAGAAATCTCTTCATGTCTTTTCCAAAGGACATTACTATGAAAGTTAATGTTGGAATTTGAACTTAGCTAGCCGATTCCACTTTTATCACTTTATGCTACCGGCACAACCTTCTAATCAATAAAGTTTTCCATAAGACAGACGTGTGTAGAATTTGTATGGAAACATTAAGTTCTGGCTTTAATTCAAATTGAGTAGAAAGGTCCTAAATGTCTATCGGTTTCAAACCGAGGCCAAAACATTTTCGATAAGTGTCATACTTGTAAAATCTGCGATCAAGAAAGATACAAAAAATAATAATCTAACTGCAACTCATAAATTATGAACTCAGATGGTCTTGTCTTTTATGCTTTGAGTAATTCTATTTCTGATTCTCTTGGATATTTTTACGTCTTCCCTTTCTCTTCATAGAAAACTAAAAACACCGAAGAAAACCTTTCGGATCGACTAATATAAAATCTAAAGAAACTAATAAAAGCACATCTTATGGACAAATACACAGCACTTTTTTATGTTTGTGTTAGAACCGAAACTAAATATGCGTTCGAATAAACAAATCGAGAAAACATCGTAATAATTATTCGATGGTCAGGAAAGCGAGCGATAAACAAAATTAATCCGAAGACCTAAAAGCAGCGAGAAGTACAACGGGCCGTCGGGATCAGCTCGAATCAAAGTGATATTTAAAAAGAGATAAAAGAATTAGAAAAAAAAACGAAATAAAAAAAGGAATCATTAGAAAGGACTAAATAATGAAAGAAACATCAATGAACCAGAAGAAAAAAAAAAAACTTTAGCTGTTGTAAAGAATCGTTGAGAAGAGACAAAACTTTATGGCTAAAGAGATCCGGGAAGAAAACATCAACGAATGTTTATGACTCTTTACTTAAAACAACGCCCTGATTGGTGGGTCAATTTACGGCCAATAGCAACAACCATGGCAGTGCATCGCCATAAAGTAAAGGTTAACAAACCATTCCCTCAGATATCTGGGCAGTTCAATCATCAGTAAGTGTCTTACAACTTTATCCTTCTATCATCACCAATAATCATAACAAATTCTAATGAGAACCAACTTGAGGTTTATTGGGTAGCAAAGTGTTATATGAACGCAGCAAAATCTAAAGTCCAAATCATCGCACAGATTCTTCACCAGGTTGGAGGGGGATTTCGGAATTGCATGCACCCACGTAAATCATTTCCTCTCCACCCCAACTTACACGTGAAAAGGAAATATAAATTCTTAGATTGCTTAAGGTGAAATGAATTTTTGTTTGCTTAATTTTCATTAATGGTAAAATTCATTATTTCAGCATTTATTTTTTAAATAATGTCTAATGCCAATTTGTTTTCCGGTTGTTGTCTCCATAAAAATATTCGTAGCCTCCAGTAAATGATAATTAAAAAAATATCGATTACTCATATTACCTGAGTTCACATCAAGCTATAATATCACAAAAAGAAACTCAATAAAATATCAGCTTAGCAATTTGGCAATAGTACTATACAGAGATAGTTTCAAAAATGTTGTTCCGGAGATGTAAGCCTTAAAAATGAAATAAGAGGAAGACCTAATTCATGGTCCACCGTTCAAATGTTGCACAGCCTTGTTTATGAGATTATGGTGTATCTACCTTATTCACAAGACATCTCTCCCACGGATTATCACTTATTTAAACACTTTGAGCTTTCCATGTGCAATAGAAGATTTTCTTATACTGAAGAAGTAGTCGATGCATTTGAACAATTTATTAAATCAAAAGACGACAGAAATGGGATAAACAGTTGAGAGTTACGTTGAAAGAAAACCGTAGAGCAAAACGCAATTTATTTTGAAGACATAAAAGTGCATCTTGATTAAATTAACTTTTTTTTACCATTCCTCAAAATCAAAATTTCATATGAGACTGCTTAATAATTTTAGTGCGTAAAATTTTACTCGCGGCCTTGGTGAGAGAAGTCGCACCCCGACCCCGCATAAAACACAATGGTAATAGGACTGCCATAATGGAAGATAAGTATGAGTTATATTAAGGATCTGTGTTTCTAGAATTTTGAGGTAGAACATTAGAAAAAAGAAAATAATACGTAATCACTCATACAAGTGGTGTCTAAATATGACAGTGAATATTGTAGGAAGAACTATTTGAAGCAATATTGAGAATTTTACTATATCAAGACACCAAGATATCGAAATCTATATAGTGTAGATATAAAAGTATAGTTAGAAATAAAATGACGTATCATCCTTTTAGAATATAGTAGTAATAAAGAGTGTATATAATTTAGAATTTATGTAAAACTAATGTTCAACTTCATAAGTAGCTTAGTTATGATGTAGTAAGAAAAATAAAATGTAGAAAAAAGTGTATCAATAAGAGTAAGACTAAGAATAAAAATTTAAACGGAAGTAGTGTCTACGTAGACGTCCAGGCGTCGCTTATAAAAGAACCATTGGGATTGACGCCCAATTTGATACAATTAGTTAGGGTACTTCGACATGGTGTAATGGTTAACACGCCTGTCACGCTAGATCAATTATAACTAAGTATAGTAAGCCCCCTGGTTACGACAGTCCCGATCTACGACGATTATATTTCGACTCGTACATACGACGCAAATGGCGCGGCAGAAGATTATGCGGTCCAGCGGAAGAATATGTGGAGCAAAGATGGAAATAAATGGCAAAACAGTCAAACGCCAAATGAAAACAAAAATGGTTTCTGAGTCGGAGGATTGTGCATTGTTCCGGTTAATAAATTAATGCTTTGAAAATAAATATTTAACATTTTTCAACCAACGGGTCGCGTTCCCACTAACATTAAAAAAAAATACATGGTTCGTGATCCCTTTGAAGAGTAAGGCGTCCAACGACGCTAGAGTTGGGAAGACGGCGTTGCTCAGTTCTTGGCTGAACGCCATATTGGACTCTTGGGGACTGAGTGTTTATTCACGGAAAACCACGTTACGACGACTTATAGGAACGGAACAGTCGTAGATCGAGGACTCCCGGTAGTGGGTTCGATTCTCACTTAGTGCTCCATACTTTCAGCCTTGTGTTACATCTAAACTATGCTTAGTAGATCTCTATACAATTATTAGCTAAAGGTGTAGCTTCTGTGTCCTCTGTGGAGATAAAACTGTGGCGCGTAAAACTTTGATTTAATGTTTGCTTTATAGGCAATGCTTCTGAATGTATTTTCTGTGAACTTTCGAAGGTACTTTCTTGTTGTTGAATAAATATCAGTTTCAAGTATAACTGTGTTTATCTTATCAAACGGGAACACTTAACATAGACGATTACTAATACAATTCAAAAAGAACGAAAACACAAGTGGCGCCGGATAACCATATTGTAAAGATAGATTTCTACAGAATGAACAAAAATAAAATCGATTTGGATCTGACATCGATGTTCACGTTAGTGTCTGAAGTTGGGAAATGACAAAAAGAAAAAGTTGTCACTCAATATTCAAATCTATTCAATATAGCGTACAGTACTGATAGCGAGGGTATCGAATACTTGTTTGAGCTGAGCAACGCTGGTTATTCAACTAATGCCGTGATTCTCAACCACCGTGCCGGGGCACACTAGTATACTGCGAAATATTGTCACGGTATATATATATATATATATATATATATATATATATATATATGTGTGTGTGTGTGTGCGTGCGTAGAAGTAGTAATGCTACAGTGTTAATATTTGAATAAATGAACTTTTTTTTTCAAATAATTATTTTCACTATTCTTCGATTATGTTATTTAAAATACTTTGTTTTAATATTTATTTTTTTAAAAGTATTTTTATTTTAACTTTGTAAAGTTTACCTTTATTTGAATAAATGAATATTAACCTTTTTTCATATAAACGTATTCAACATTCTTTAATTTAATTTTTTTATAAAGTTATATTGAATTATGAATTAATATTGTCGAAGATTGTCTATATCTCTGAAATGAGGTATTATGATTATTATTCGGACTGCTATCCTCATCTTCATTGCCATATTTACAACGTTTCGGCCGTTGTATGCTCCGGTTTCTTCAGGTGATTGAAATTACGAAGCGAACCCTTTATTTGATTTCACGTTCCATGTCTCTTCGGAATGTTATTTTCTTTTAACTCAACTCTCCAAGTTTTTAGTTCACCAATGCTGTATCCTGGTATTGAACTCACAGATCTTTGGGTGTAGTCATAGGATCTAAACCAACGCCTTTATCCACTGGACCATGTAACCTTGAGGCGAATATGACAATAAAGATGAGGATAACAGTTCGAATAATGTAAATAATGTAAATTGTCGAAATTTCTGATATGCAGCATTAGGCATTTGATTTAATAATTTTCCATTTTTTAAAAGTATATTACACAAGGCCCACATTTCACACTAAGTTGCACAAATACCTGAATAGAAACATTGAAATAAAGTAATTTCATATTTGTGTGTATAATTTAAAAAAATCTATGGTTTTATTTAATAACATATTTAAATGTTATAAAATATAACCGTATACCCTTTAAAATTTTGCTAAGTGTGCCGTGATATTTTCATTTGCTCTTAGGTGTGCCATTGCTTAAAATGGTTGAAACACACTGAGCTAATGGTTTAATGGTAGGGTATCACATTGAAAGGAAGAGCCTAATTACAACACAACAATGTTAAACTTGTTCGTATAGTTTCGTCTACAGAAACAAGAAAGGGCGAGGTTTCGGTGTGCAAAATATTTACCTTCGCAAGTGAAATAAATTCTAGTATATTGAGATAGAAATTTAGTTAGCTTACGAGGTTCGAATTATATCCTCTGGGTGGGGGACATTCCAACTTAATCAGTAGAAGATTATTAGATTGTATCATATATACATCTGCTGGCGCATTACGATGGTGGGCAGGTTCGTCTGGATTTGAGGTGTGGTGTAACGGATAACGGCTCGGAATGAGAAATCGGAGAGCCGTTCGAATTCAACACGGGTTCGTTCCAATCACTAACGCGCAAATCCCCTTGGGAAAGCTATGTATCCGTCTCTACTCACCACCTTAGCTATGGAGTGAATGGCAGGGCAGACTGGGTCCTATAGCTTTGGTTGTCAACCAGTCTACTGCAGAAAGAAACGTCTGTCTATTGCAGGAAATCTGTCTATTCATTTGTGAATCGAAAATGACATGATCGCTCAAGTGTGTACTCCTACAGCACTGGACTTAACATATTGGCGCAGTACGATGGTGGGAAGGCTCGACTTGCAGACCAGTCTGCTAGTGTAGTTCGATTACGTTAAATACTCTACTAAATAGTTATTGTACCTTACTAAGCTAAGTTTAGTTTATATAAGACGATATACTTTTATAGTAGTATATGGTAAGCGCTTAAATAACTTAATATGGAGGAGAGAGTCGTTGCAGATATAAGCAGTGTAGACACAGAAATCAATAGTACACGGTGATCGGTGGTTTCACTTTAATCGTGAAACTCAGTCACTATTATATATATATATATATATATATATATAGTTGAATGCACTGGGAGGCTGTTTTGCCCTATATTTGAGACTCATCAGCAGTGCACATTCACTACCGAGAATCGAACCCAGACCGCTACAATACGACCGTCATACCCACTGGACTACTGCCGCAGCTAACAAATCTTTTCTTCATTCCTGCTTGACTAATAAAGTCTGTCCCTCTTTTATTTCTTTTAGAATTAAAAGAGCCAATTTACATCCAGGACAGAAAATTGAGGAAGCTTTTATTACCAATTTTATATCTAAGCATTCTTATAGTCTTGCCAAATTGTACAAGAAATATTATCAATTATGGAGTATTACAATAGGCTTATTTTCATATTTTGATAGAATTCGTTTTGTCCGTTATGCAGCACTTATTCACAAGCGCAGTCATTCTAGACTTGCGACTAAACATGAGAATGAATTGAAACATTTAATTTATAAAAAATTTGGCTGTTTTGCTAATCTTGGTATTGATCGGAATGTTTTAAATCTATCTTCATACCAGTTGTCCGAGTTTGAATTATCGATTCTCTCGCACGGACTGCATTTTTGTGTTCTTCACTCACATATTAAGCGAGAGGAGGTGTATTCAGAGTTTGAGGTTTTGTTCGCACTGCTAGCTAAGCTTTAACCTGAATCTGTTAGCAAGGTTAGCGACCTTAAGACAAAGTTAAACAATATAGCACATTGTTACGCAGGTACTCCTGTTTCACATAATGAATCAAAGTGGAACAATGAATAATTTCGAGTAATCAAAGCACTTCGTAATAATAAATCTTTAGTAATTACGAAACCCGACAAAGGTACTGGTGTCGTTATTCTTGATTATCAAGATTATGTTAACAAGATGATGACAATTCTTGGGGATTCTCTAAATTCATCCGGTTAGGCCCAATAGATAAATTTGATTCCACATTATCTATTGAGACCAAGTTCCAAAAACGCCTAGTTAAGTGGGTAAAAAGTGGAAAATTGCCCACTGATTTAATTAGACCCTCGGGCTCCATTCGTCCTCGTCTCTATGGTTTACCCAAGACTCATAAAGTTGGGACACCATTGAGACCTATTCTATCTATAATAGGGTCTTCTCAACATGGCGTGGCTAAATGGCTTTCTAATATACTACAGCCTGTTTTGGAGCAGTATTAAAGGATTCGTTCGAATTCCCTCATTTTATGCAGCGTTATTCGTCGACGGATTAATTAATGTGTTCCTACGACATTTCCAGTTTATTTATTTGCGGTCCACTTGCTGAGATTATTGATATACGTGCTGATGCCCTGTATTGTAGTGAATTGTCCCCACCTGTTATTCCGGAGGACGTTTTTGTCGAACTCATGAAATTTGCCACGATGTCAGTTGAGTTCAGTTTCGACCGCATCATGTACAGGCAGATTGATGGTGTTTCGATGGGTTCCCCCTTGGAGCCCATTTTAACAAATATCTTTGTTGGGTTCCAGGAAGAGAGTATGTTATTAAAACCTAATAAACCTGACGTTTATTTCCGTTATGTCGATGACAATTTTTTTGTCTCTTCTCGATAACGAGATTGAAGCGGATCAATTTCTAGTGTCCCTTAATAATATGCATCCAGCTTTAAAATTTACACAGGAAAAGGAAAGTGATTCGTGTCTTCCCTTTCTTGATGCTTTGGTTAACAGATCTTCGTCGGGTTTTGTTACTTCTGTTTATCGTAAATCGACGTTTACTGGTTTGCATATTACTGTTTATATATTCTTTTTATCCCATGAAACATAAAATTAATTTAATTAAAACCCTTATCCAAAGGGCTCTTATGATCTGTTCTGAAATTAAGTTGGATGATGAAATTAGGTTTATTAATACTACTCTGTAACAATGCCTAATGGATAGGCATTGTTACAGAGAGTAGTAGTAATAATTGCTGCTAGTTTTAGTGTGGACTAATTTACCATTTTTAACAGGCCCCACTCGAATTGCCACTTAAAAGTGTTGGAGGTCATCTATATTCTGTCGTTGAAGCCCTCTCTGTGTTAACAGAAGGACTTCGTATTAGGCTTCATACTAATTTCCATTTAAACATTTTTCTTTCTTTATTTTCTTTTCTCCAATACATATTGTCCATTTTTAGTGATAATTCAGTTTATTAACCTCGATTTAAGTCGGTTGAGTAAGGTTCGAAACCGTTTAGCTAGTCCATTTTTTAGTTTTATTTTTATTTTCATCATGAGTGGCAATAAAAATATTTTTTGTCTATTTATGGCAGTTATAAAGCTTTGTACCACAAAACATATATATATATATATATATATATATATATATATATATATATTTTTCATTAAATAACATAGAAAAGTTTTGTCAGTATATTTTAAGTAAGTTCCTTTCATATAGTCTGATAAGCTTAATAACATTATCATTGAAAGACGAAAAGAAATCATCATATTGATACATGTTTTAATCCTATCTAAGCTTTCGGCTTACATTAGTCATTATCAAAGATGACAATTACTTTTCAATATGTCAACCAATACATGGACGAAACAATAATGATAGTCTGTTTTTGTTGCATGAAAAATTTCAAAGCAACGACTAAATCGTGTATACGAGATGCGGAAGCAAAAATCGCGTCGCAAGCTCGTGAGGTCACACATGACCACGCGTGAGGTCACACATGACCACGCGTGAGTGAAAACGAGAAGTATTAAGTATGGGAAGCCGTTGGCATAAACCAATGGCTTCTGTTATCAATTATAGGCATCTAAGAATATTTGTGAAGATTTCGTAGTTTGTTTTGTTCAGGTTAGGTTTCAACTGTTTTATGTATATAGCTTCAAGTATTTTTAGTTTTTGTTTATTGTTTTCATGTTTAAGTATAGTTGTGTTTTCAACAAGGACTTTCCGGAATTGTGTACGCGGCCAGGCAGGTTTATACCAACCGCTTTCAATGATAATGTCATTAAGCTTATCAGACAATATGAAAGGAAGTTACTTAAAATAAATAGACAAAACTTGTCTATATTATTTAATGACATATGCATTAATGAAAAATTGCTGCCTAAATATACACAATATATATATATATATATATATATATATATATATATATATAAATTTTCTGTTTATACGTTATTTTAATAGATACAAGCATTTAAGTAAATGCTCTGTTTATAATAAACAGTATTTACTGCATTTACCGGCCTGAATGCCCGAGAAATTTCATAAAAAATATGTGAATCGAACCTGTATCCTATACGGAACCGAAATTTGGCTTGATGTGCTATACCATTTAGCAACAGAGAAAGCAAGTCAAATTACTGTTTTGAACAACAAATTTCTCATGATTTTTCTCGGATGATCGTATCTGCTCGAATCATAAACAAATAAAAACATATATTATGAAATGGACTAAGTCCGACAATTATTTTAATATAATTTTCTGTTTATATGTTACTTTTATAGATACAATTATTTAAGTAAATGTTCTGTTTATAAAATACAATATTAACAACATTTACAGCCTGAATGTCTGAGAAATTTCATAGAAAATATGCGTCCTCCGACAGGAATCGTCAGGTCATGACGATTGCGTTTAACATGAAACAGACTGGTCGCTTCTGGGGGTTGATTTCAATGTCCACTTATATATATATATATATATATATATATATATATATATATATATATATATATATATATATATATACCCGATTCCGCTACCTTGGTTTCAGCATTTCAGTATCTTCAGGCAATTTAAGTCACTTGATTTCCTAACACTTTATTTTTTTAATTGTGCACTTTGTAATACTACTGTTTCCTGCTATAATTTAACTCTGACCATTAACTTTTTAATTATATATATATATATATATATGTGTGTGTGTGTGTGTGTGTGTGTGTGAGTATGTGTAACTGTATCTGTATGTGCGAGTGTGGACACTGGTTTCAACGCCGAGTGGCGACAATCTGTTTCTAAAAACTAGTAAAAACTTAAATGTAGACTCATTAACATAATCTCGCTAAGATTGTTTATACTTATTATAGGACGATCAATAAATTAATAGCCTGTCATGCAGTTACAACCAAAACATTGTAGCGAACCACCCTCATTCCCTTCATATTCCATTTGGGGAGATGTAAGTGCCACTCGAGTAGCTTCTTCCCAAGAACCGCTACTTCGTAGCACCGACTCCCAAGAGGATGCTTCCTGATCGCTACACTCTTAACTTGTTCAAGTTTAGGGCCAACCGCTATTTTCCCCACATATCCTGTGCCCCTTACTCTGTAACACTCTACCTCGAGGGACTCTTGGGCCATGCACAGGGTTAACATTATCGTAAAAAAATTTTCTCAAGTTATGGGTGCGTGTTATAGATCGGTTCGTATGTATAATGTAAATGTAATGCATATGATTTTCCTGTGGATTGCAAATTATGAAAAATAACTATCCGTGGTCATGGATTAAAGCAAGTGATACTGATACTGATAGACTCTTATTGGGCACAATTTCCACCGGAGCCAGTTTATGAGCTGCAGTGCAGGTAATATAAATGCCAAACCTACTTATTTCGTCCTTATTATTTTTGCAAGTAGCTATTTGCGTTCTAATATTAATAGAATTACCTGGAATTAGTAGTGCCGGTATTATCATTATTATTATTTGTTAGACTCACCTGTTTGATTTAGAAACAATGCAAAGAACTTTCCCACGGGGTTGCTTATCTTGACAATCCGCCATCTTAGGATACCTCCCGCCACCACACACACGTATGGTAAAGATAAACCAAGCAACAACGACCGCAAGCGAGAAATCTTATTTCTCCGAGTGAAGTGTCAGTAGTGGCAGTGGGTCGGGCGTTGTGGCAAGAGAGTAAGGATGAGTGATATAACTGACGCTGGAGATATACATTCTCGAGACTAAAACTGGCACACAAATAAACAAACAAAAACAAAAAAAGAAGAAAAGAAAATATACTGTTTGTCCATATCTCATATGAAAATGAGCTAGAAATACCGACCGCTTTACCTTTTGCTCCTGTTTTTTCCTTTCTTAGTTTTTGAACAACCGTTTTCAAAAGGATCTCTAATGTAATCGGTCCTGAATTGGCTTCTCGACGTCCGACACTTTCTCACAGACGTGATGTGCCTTCCCTCTGTCTTTTCTACAAATATCTTATGGCGACTGCTCTGACGAGTTTTTTTTTTCTCTGGTGCCCCCATTACATGAAGTGTGTTACTAGATTGGCATTTAGGTCCCACCCTTTTATTGTTGAAATGGTTAAATGTAACCATCACTTCTACTCCAACAGTTTCTTTCCCCGCACTTCCCGACAGTGGAATTCCCTTCCTCTTATTGTTTCCCTGATAACTACAATCTTCAAAAAATTAAATGCAACGCCATTCATCATCTTCTGTTGCCTTGATGCCTGTCCTTTATTCCTTTCCTCAATCCCCCCCCTACACCCAACTCTTTTCTCTCACTTTCACTCTCCGTAAACCCCTGCGTGCTAGTGGCACGCCTACCTTGAGGTGAAATGTTTAAAAAATAAACGAAAAAAAAATAGACTAGAGTTCTCGAACCACCGGCCGCGGACCGGTATCGGCCCGTGAATCATTTGCTACATGACTCGCAAAGAAATAATTAAATCGTTTAAAATTATATAACAGATGAATTGAATATTGGATTTTAATTTAAAAAGGTTTGTTTCAAATATTCATCTACTCAATACGATCTATCATAATTGTAACATTTTACAATTAATATATATTTTTATTTATTTGTAATAATTTTCAACTAATTTTCTAATCCTAACCAATTTTCAGATTCTACATTGATTCTACATTATGGTGGTTTGATATTGATGTGATAATAGTGTAATATGGATTGATTCAGAGAAACTAAGCATGCAAGGGTGTGGTCGAGCTGGAGTCCGGATATGAAAGTCAAAAGATTATTTTCTTCACTTTAATAAATTGTTCTGTTTATTATTGCTCTCTTTACCTAAATGCGCTTAAATTACATAGATGTGCCACTAGCGGCCAGCGGAAAAATTGTCCGGCATGAAGCCGGTCCGTGGTATAAAAAAAAGGATGGAAATCACTTGTCTATAAAAACGGATTGGAACTCTTATATAGCTAATATATGAACAAATGCATTAAGGTATATTGATATAGATATATATTAATTTTCTTTTTCTTACTACTGATAAAAGAACTGTATTTCCATTTTCACTTTTTGATGTCAATAGTTTCTTTTTATTAGAAAAGGAATTTCTTGTTAGGCCTTTTTTTAAAGCTTCTCTTATTATTTCTGTGATTTGTCTGTTCTCTTGTTATTGTTATTTTGCCGACAGCTTAGGATTTAATCCCCAATGGTTTGAATTACATTTCTTATGGTTGATATCAGTTGAGGTTCCTTTGGCAATCTCGACGGATATCTTCACAAATTATTAAAAACTTATTAAGAGCTCCCAGGGTCAGGAAGATGTAGAGGACCATGATCATCTACATCCTGGGGTGGGACGCGGCACATAAAAGAATATGACCTCAGTGTATATTAAATTTTTTTTCCACAGCGGCCTAAATCAGAAAATATCGAACAATCAAATTTTAACTGTCGCCATATTTCTGATGTTGTTCCTTCTTTACGTTTCTATGACTGATTTGTGTTCCAGCCTCACTTTCAAAATTTGTTTTAATATTTGATAAGAACTTCTCCAGACAAGAAATACATACCTATTTAGGTACCTACCAACAACAGTCGTAATTATTTGCAAACTCTATTACTCCATAACGCTCTACCTTGTGTGACTCTTGCGCCCAGTACAGAACGGGCATTGTTGTAAAAAAAAAAAAAAAAAACTTTTCCATGGCTGTATAGCATGTGTTTTGTCTGAGCTACTTACAATTTGGAATTCATTGTTCTTAGTCTAAACTGGTTGCCAACCATCGTCTAGCCTGCGTTGCTGTTTGACCCATAGCTAGGTGAAGAAGAAATTAATTTTCGAGGTATTTATGTGTGAATGTAACAAACTCGACCTAAATTCAAACTCGACTTGACGATTTCAGGTTTCAATCCGTTAACCATTACACTACCTGAAAATCTTCTAAAATAAAAAAGATACTTAATTTAAATAAACTTTTTAAGTTATTAAATCACTGATATTAAACATATTTTGATTTAAATATAAAGTATACACCTTAATCACACCTCCATTCAGTTGATTCAATGTTCAGTTTTGCTGCAAAGAATTTGTGGTTGTTTATATGTAACTATTATACATCTAGAATGTTCGACACAATTCTAGAAGGACCTAGAACGTAAATCAACTAAATTCCATCTAGTGCTCAATAAGTGAGGTTCAGCACTAAATAGACAGTGCTACGCAGTGTGCCAATTAAATGCTGTTTTCTATCATTAAGACCGGGAATCAACGCACTGAATTACAATTGTCTGGAATTATTAACATTTTCGAATATCCAACGGCGTTGCTGGCAGCAAATGGCGATGCGTCAGTGACTCGCGGCGGCTCTGCTGGGAGCTAACTGAGTCCCCATAGTTAGTCGTGACGCTGTTGGGAGTTAACTGTGGCGCTCTAGTAAAACACAGAACACACTTTAGGGATCGTTGATCTAAGAATTGTTTCTCGTCAAAGATGCACACAAGATTTGAACTTGCACTAGATGCGACCTGGTTTCTGAGACAGTAAGAAATACAAGATTAGGAATTTAAGCTATTACTGTCTTTACGTGTGTCGCTGGTAGCATGTAAGTCAGTACCAACTAACAGGGTTATCGATGGCTAAACTGGTTCGCCCATCAGGCTTATCTGATGAGGCGTGTAGCTAGACACCTAGCAAGGATAAAATAAAACCTGTTAAAGGATAGATGAACTTTTTTGTAAGGTCACCGGTCATCTATCACAATGGGGTAGGTTGGGCTCTATAGCTATGGATAGAACCAATGCAATAATGACATGGCATCGCTGGGTGGAGAGCTTTTTAAACTGAAGTCAGCAGCCAGGGCGAAGGGTTCCCCCAATTGAATCAATAGCCACGTGTTCATGACCAAGGAGAGCCTTCAAGTTGGAAGATGTCGGCTATGGCCTGATCTATTTGTTCGAGACACGCTTCCCATGAATGAATATTTCTCCGGCTTTCAATCAAGGTATATGGAGGGAACTGCGCAGCTACCCTACGACCACAACCTGTCATGGGACGGATGCTGCTGCTGATGATGTTAGCTTGATTGCACCATTACAAGCATGGAGACTCGTTTATATTTTATCATCTTTTTGCTTTTTATCCCAGTGTTATTTGCCGTTTTCAGCTGTTAAATTAAGGAAGTTCTAAATAGATAAAAGGAGAATAATCTAGCGAGTTTTGCAGATCATTACTACTGCTGCGAGTTTGATCCTCACTGGGTGCCCTATATTTGTTGCTTTAAGCTAAACTTATTAATGTTGAATTATTTAGTTGCATAATCCCAAAGAAATTCTTGTCCCCTCAACTTTGCCACTTCTTATCCAAGTAGCAGAAGTGGTAATTCAGTGTCCTATCTGATTTTATTTACCCATCTCTTACGTAATTCTACCATGTGACAAGGATGTTGTCTATGCACAAAGCTTCGTTCTCTTCTCATTACAAATTTATTCTCTTCCTAATAAAAGTAATTATTTCAAGCTTTATATCAACCTTTTTTTCCTCATGGCAACCATTCCGTTTCTGACACTGAGATTTTTTCCCAACCATGGATCTGAGGCAGTTTTTTTATCCAACCATGTATCTGAGGCAGTTGTTTTTTCCCAACCATGTATCTGAGGCAGTTGTTTTTTCCCAACCATGGATCTGAGGCAGTTGTTTTTTCCCAACCATGGATCTGAGGCAGTTGTTTTTCCCAACCATGGATCTAAGGCAGTTGTTTTTTCCCAACCATGGATCTGAGGCAGTTGTTTTTTCCCAACCATGGATCTGAGGCAGTTGTTTTTTCCCAACCATGGATCTGAGGCAGTTGTTTTTTTCCCAACCATGGATCTGAGGCAGTTGTTTTTTCCCAACCATGGATCTGAGGTAGTTGTTTTTCCCCACCATGGATCTGAGGCAGCTGTTTTTCCCAACCATGGATCTGAGGCAGTTGTTTTTTCCCAACCATGGATCTGAGACAGTTGTTTTTGAAAACTGACAACCTTTGGATATCATCTTTTTTTAGTGTCCAGGTTTCACTGACAATAGAAGTGATCAGTAGTGATTTTCCAAGCGTAGCTCAGATGTGGCACAAGGCCGAAAGTATGGGGCACCCAGTGAGGATCGAACTTACTACTCAGTCGTAATAGTTCTAGCGAGACAAGTTTGTTAACCATTACACCACCTCGAGGTGCCCAAATAGAAGTGATCAGTATAGAGTAGAGCGCCTGGTCTTTTCTATCATAGTTTTATAGTTTTTCTTTATTATCTTAAAATATATTCTTGAAAAAGTTTGGGGAGTGGTTTCTCGTTGCCTCCCCCATGCAGTGCTTTTTTTTTCTCTTAGTAAACCTTGCTATTTAACCCATAGCTAGAGGAAAAGTGATCGATTCATGCTTTTCCCAAGGTCGTTGTACAAAGGGGAATACAACAACCTGAAGCTCACCACTTGCATAGAAAGTGAAAACTGATGGAATACATAATCAGCTGCATATTCCCAGAGATCCTTCGCCATTTCTTCTTTCCCAAGACTGTCATTTCAAGAGTCGGCTGTGTTTTATTGAATCATTTTTCTATATCAATTTACTTTATTAAAAAATAAATTTCTTTACGATTTACTTTATTAAAAATAATTAAAAACAAAAAAAAAAACTGGTTCCTATTTTGCATAATGCCTTTTGAAATGCTTTATTTGAAGAAAATATTCACTAATAAAGATTTTAATCCTTAATAAATTTCTTTTCTTCGGTTATAAAATAGTTATGTTTTTCTAGCGCTGAGTTGTGTTGGTCCTGAGTTGTTGATTTAGCTGTGTTGAGTTGTCTTGCACCCTCCTCTTCATCTTTGAGGAGATCGTCCAGCACTCATTGACATACAGGAGAATAGATATCACATAGCAGTTTACTATCCTTTTCCTTGTTTATAGCGAAATTTTACTATTTCTTAGTACTCGACTTAGCGTTTGAAATGCTTTCTTGGCTATCCCCAATTTGCCTTCGAATTTCACTGTCGCTCTTTCCGTTTTCTGTTAAAACACTTCCCAGATATTTCAAATTCGGCACGTGTTTGATTTTGGTACCTCCGATGTGCATTCTGTTTTCTTGCAGTTGATGTTTAATCTTTTCTTCTTGCTTTCCTACAAGGTTGAATCAATAAATCGGTAACTTGACAAGTTATTAGCTAAAATTTGATGTGAAATATTCACTGAATAATGTCTACTGTATGAGATTAATTGACAAACGTTTCTTTAAATGCATTATCAAAGGCGATTATGTTAAAAATAAGTATTTGCCGCGTAAAATAGGCTTTCTTCTTTATTCGATAAGTTGGTCGATTTTACGACAGCTTTGGTTATCTGATGCTGAATATTTTATGAGGCAGATAGTACGGATCGAACTCATTACACACGTTCAACTAAAATACTCACTCGAAACATTATTCTACGCTAGATGTCTTTGGGTCATTCGATTAGTGATTTGCTGACTTATATATGTAGGCACATCTGCAATTATTAGCATGATAATTTTGCAGACTACTACTGCCATAAATATCCTCACTGTGTGCCTCACTACTTTAACGTTTGAAATGGTTAAGGCAATCTAAGTAAATACTATTACAAATCACATATTTAATTTAGCATCTGAGGCGGTAACTACTTGTACTATTTTAATTGTTTGGATTGTTCTTCTCATCTTTTGTTGTCCTTATCTTTATTCACGACGTTTCAGCCGTTTTACGCTCCGGCCTTCAGGTGATATTTGTTGAAATTTCGAATCGAACCCTTTATTTAGTTCACGTGAGTAGATTGTTCTAATTCCACGTGCCATGTCTTTGGATATCACAGTTTCAGTTGATTCCCCTGGATAACCCAACTCTCCAAGATTTTGTTCTCTCTGCTGTGGCTAGGGATTGAATTCCCAACTCTTTGGGTCAAGTCACTGAAAACTGAAGTCAAATTGGCATAGTAATCTCCGTTGATGGTATGGCTCTTTTCAATGAACACAGTGCCATTTACATCCCTACTCCAAAATGAGACCATCACTTTCCCTACAAATAAAACGACCTTGGATCTCTTTAGAGTAGGTGAGACGGGATGATTCCATAGCACAGATTGCTCTTTACCTCTGGCTCAAAGTGATGGGTTATGAAATGTTCAAGGAAACTAGCTGGATCTGCCTCAAACATTGTCAGATTTTCCAATGATGTGATCAGCCTGTCGCGCTTTTGATCAGGTGTCAGAAGACGTGCCACCCACCGAGCAGAAACCTTCATCATGCCACGTTCATTATGCAAAATATTCTCAACTCTCTAATGGGATATGATAATAACAACGACTATTTAATTTATAGTCAATCGCCTATTTTCCATCACCATGGGGTGAACACGATCAATGTTTTCCTCGGTGGTTGCAGTTGCTAGATGTCCAGATCTTGAGTCATCTTCAAGATTCTCCTTTCCCCGCCTAACTTCAGCTGCCCACTTTTGCACTTTGATAAAGTTGGAGCTTCAAGTCTTAATGTAACAACCATGCATGTCTTTGGGGGCTAAAATCATTTTCCACGTGAACCTGATAACAGTACGAAGTATAATTTTGTCCATTTTCAAGAGAAGTCGCTACTAGTTACTTTTGAAGTCTTCTATGAACAGTCAAATGTCAGTTTACATGGGAAGAAACAATATAGTTATTAATTAGAAGAGTTGACATTAATGCATCACTCCTTCATAGTCAGCCTATTAATAATTCAATCCACCCTCGTGTCTGAACGGAAACAATGCAGTTATTAATAATAATAGAAATTAATGCATGCAAAAGTTCACAGCTCTTGCATCATCCTTTATACTTAACCGGTGACCTCACTCTTTTATAATCAGCCTATGAACCCTTCAGCCAACCGTTGTACCTGGAATGAAACAATGCAGTTATTAATAAGAAGAGTTGTAATTAATGTATGCAAGATTTAAAAACTCTAGCATCACTCGTTCGTAGTCAGGCTATGGACTTTTCAGCCTGCCCTCGTACCTGGAAAGAAACAATGTCGTTATTAATAAGGGGAGCTGAAATTAATGCATACAAGATCTCACAGTTCGAGCACCACTCCTTCATAATCAACCTATGAACTTTTTAGGCCTTCCTAGTGGGTTCTGAAACGGAGTTTTCAATTTTTCGGTGCGTATTTAAGCTGAAAGCATTTCATCGAATCCATGCGATAAAGAAAAAGTCAGAAAGTTGAAAAGTAATACCAATTATTTTTTTTTTCAAAAAACTTCTTATCGTAAGAGTCTAATTTT
>CAHIKZ030005452.1:1155000-1215000 GCA_903632075.3 Acanthosepion pharaonis | reverse complement strand
TATATATATATATATATATATATATACAAATGTAAAAGAAGGAAGGGTAATATTAATTTACAACAGGGCTCAATACAAGAGCAGAGCAATAAATATTTGTTATGCATTGTTACATTCGAACATCCGCTTATGTCACCCTTTCTCTCTCCCCTCTTTCTCTCTCTCTCTCTCTCTCTCTCTATATATATATATATATATATATATATATATCAGTATCTCTCTTCATATATATAACATCAGTATAAAAAAGAAGTTGAATTTAATATATTTGTGTGTTTGTGGGTATGTACATGTTTTAATGTAACACTTCAGTATATATATATATATATATATATATATATATATACAAACACGAATACAGGGTGGGAAATATGGAATAAGATTCCGATAAACAAAAGCTCTATTTTTTAAAATGTGCTCAGTATCAGCTAGAGAAAATAATATGTATTCAAAAATTATAACATTAGCATGTTATAACATCACTACAAAAATAGATATTTTGTTTCAACTTTTGATTGCAATCAACGCCGTCACTTGACAAGACATTAGAAGTTCTGAAACAAAATGGCTATTTTTGTAGTGATGTTATAACATGCTTATGTTATAATTTTTATATATATATATATATATATATATATATATATATATATATATATATAGTTGATGCTGCTTTAATGCCTTTCTCTATGGCGGCCGGTATGGCGTTTATTTAGCACATATATAATGCGCCGTTCGCCTAGGGTGTAAGAGTCTCTGTCTGATCTCAATTCAGTCCAGTTTCGATGCAGCTCTGTGCATGCAATATATATATATATATATATATATATATATATATATATATATATATATATATATGTGTGTGTGTGTGTGTGTGTGTGTGTGTGTGTGTGTGTGTATTTGAATGGCCCCAAATATATAGGTATAAACAGTGTGGTCATAGAAATCAACACTGCACGGTGCCTGGAAGATACGCTTATGTCTCTCTCTTTCTACACGCACACACACACACACATATATATATAATGTCAGTATCTCTTTCTATATATATATATATATATATATATATATATATATATATATATATATATATATATATAACATCAGTATAAAAAAGAAGATGAATTTAATATGTATATGTATGTTTAAATGTGAGAGCGCGCGTGTGTGTTCATTAGTAGAATAAAAATCCGAAGAAGTTTAATAAATTAGACAAAGTGGCAAACTTTTTTCAGACTACATTTCGTTACGTTTTTGTGTGTGTCTGCTCCCATGGCTCTTGTCGCGGACCTAAAAAACGATTGGTCGGAAAATACGTTTTTTCCTCCACTTATTTTTCTCGCTGCGAGAAGGTGCGAATTTTAGCTTACAACTACGTTCGAACACTACGTCATCTACACCCGTCGTAAACATATAAATACCGCAGAAATTTTCAGTTCAGGAAGGAGAAATTCGACAGCTACTGAACTTCATGTCGGTAGATGAAAAGAAAACAGTCACTCATTCCTTTTTCCATTTCTTTAATGACCGCAGCCAAAGAACGAACTCACTGATTCATTACATCGCCGCGGTAACCAGGTCAAAAACTGGGAACACACCATATTAGCGACACAAGTTAAGTACTGTTTCACTGACACTTTTCTTTCTACTTTCTAACTTGCAAATGTAATTAAGGAAAAGACATTTCGAACTCTTCACCTTGTGCACAATTGTGAAAACCACTTTTACTTATATACTCAAACACTAATGCCGTACACAACCGTGTCATGCACAGTCAATACATACTGTCATTTTTGAATAAATCTTTTTTTGGATTTGGTTAAACCAGGTTTTATCTTTGTTTCAAATTGTTGCTTGTAAATGACAAATTTTGTACGCTTGTCGGTGCTGACATGGCGTTGCAAGCATTAATAGTTTATAATAAGATATGGAGAAAGTGAGTCTCCTCACTTTTTGCTGTAACAAAAGATGTTGTTTTTTGGCCTCAATCTATAACAATGCCATCGAGCTGTATCATTCTTCCGAAATCATTATTGTCATTAATTTTCAAAATTAAACAAATTTCATCTTCCTTCTATTTTTTTTTTTTTTTTTTTAAAAAACAAACTTTTAAGTCATATATGCTGGAAAAGTTTATAGGTTTTATTCCAAAAAATATGTTCAAAAGAACAGAAAATAAAAGTGTATGTAACATAAAAAACATTTTATGAGAGGATCAGATAAAAACAATAACATCAGTATTCTTTAAAACTAAAAGATTTTGTTCCCATCGCCGATTTAACAACAATTTTACCTAAACGACTTTTTATACTGGTATATATCATGAAAATTATGAAAATATATATATATATATATATATATATATATATATATATATAAAAAAAATGAGAACAAATGGAGTATGGTTCCACTGTACGCAACATTTAATTTAAAAGAGGGTTCAATGCATAGTAGAGGTAAATATTATTTATTTTAGGTTATTTAAAATTGCTACACAATTACAATAAAGGCGATGTTAAACTACTGGCGAGTATATATATATATATATATATATATATATATATATATATATATATATATATATATATAATTTTGTATAATTTTATATATCAACAAAGAGTATGTAAAAAATAGTATGACAAATTGGAAAAAAGTTCTTTTGACTCGTTTGATCCATTAGATCTCTACACATGCGCATGACAACATCAACAAAGCCCATTCTATGGTCGAGAAAGCATCCTCTCAGGAGCCTGTTCCATAAAGTAGCGATTCTCGGGAAGAAGCTGTCCGAGTGAAACTTCCTTTTTACCAATGATATACGAAGCTCATATGCATGATTCGACCATGTGAACGTAGTAAAGGTCTGAACTGGTGAAACTAAGAAATGTTCCTTGTTTGAATATTTTCTGTGGAAATAGCGAAATTGCAGCGTTTTGTTTGTGGGGAAAACTATTTAGTTTTATATTTCGTTTCATGGTTCTAAGGAAATAACTTATTTTTTCTTTAGTATATAATATTGTAGTAGAGATTAGTAATAGAGTATAAACACAGTTGTAATCTAATTTGAAGATAAAAATCGTTTGGTCTTCTTCCAAGTTACAAGTTTATTTTAATCGACTTACTAACGCTTCGAAATATTTAATTTTCAGTTGTTTTCTTAATTCATACTAAAATAAATATTAAATTCATCAGTGTTATTAAACCTTTTCGGTCACATTTTCTTGATGTTGATAACGTGGACAGCATTAAACTTTGTCCTACTTACGACAGTATTGCAATTTTTTTTATCTGTTGTTTCAGTCATTTGAATTCTCACACGGTAAAATTATGTTACATTTGTGACTTCTCCGTATATACATATGGAAAATGGGTGTTTCGCTGTTCAGAAACAAATGATTGTGACACTTTATTCTCTTTGCTTATATATAAAAATATCATGACTAATTGATTCGTTTTGTACGGCTTATCAACCCTTTTCAGGTTATTTAAAGCCAGAAAATATTTTTAGGTGAAGAATTTTTTTTTGGAGATAATAATAGTTTAGTCATACAAGTCTTACTAATTAACCTATCACTGGGGTGAGAAGAGATTGGTTCATACCTCCCCCAAGGGTATTTGCGCGTAAGTGAATCTAAGGAACCTAACGGGAATTGGAACTCAGCTCACCAATTAACAATTCCAAGCCATTATCGATTGCATCATCCAAGCTTACAGCACCTGGTATTCCCAAGCGGTAAGCCATCTAGGTACTGGCCAGTCTTGGCGTTGCTTAACTTCGGTGATCATACGGAAACGGGTGTTGAAACGTTATATAGTCGTAAACTATATATATACAAATATCACATGCATAAATTTGCATGTCATTTGCTTATCATTTACAACTTTCGTAATTATGTAAATAATCTTTTATGTGCTGTGCTCTTTAGAACGCCAGTGATCATGCCTCTCCACAACTTCCTATCCTTTGTAACCCTTGTTTTGCCATTCATATACATAAGCTTGTTAGGTAGTTTACTTGCTGTGTTTTCTCTGCTTCAGTACCTCTTGTGAGTGTCAAATTCGATAAGCCTTTTTTCCTCATTATGTGAGCCAGAAATTTCAACTGTCTCTTTCTGATTCTAAGTATAAGCGTCATTTGTGTTTCTATTTTCCGTTTGATTTCTTGTTCACTTACGCGATCCTTCAGTGGTATTCTCAGCATCCTTCTGTAGAACCACATTTCTGTTGTCTCGTCTCCTCTTCATCCGTGAAGGATTTGTTCAGCAGTCACTGTCATAAAAGAGGATTCATATTAGATAGCAGTTCAGTATTGTTCCGAAGGAAAAATCATTTTTTAATACTTTGCTTAATTTTCTAAATACATCTTACGCTATATCTATACAACTTTAGATTTTTGTGTCAAGCATTTTGTCGTCTTTCGTTGCACTTACCAATGAGTTAAATTCTGTATTTATTTAAATCTTACGTCTCCAATTTGTAGCTCGTGTCTTGGATGGTTCCCTTATGTTAACGACCTGATATTCAGTTTTCTTACAGTTGACATTAATAAAATAAACAGCTAAAATTTTAAATTCTCATCATTGCCTTCAACTTATTTAATTAATAAAACTCGTTAATTTATTGGTGTGTGCAAAATTTTCCAGCATTTATAAATAAGCAAATTGCTTTTCTACTCATAATTCAACGTCTAGCTAAAAAAAAAAGTCACTGTGATCTTTAATTTGTATCTATATGAAGATATATACATATATTTGAAGTTGCAAGGTCTTATATCTACGCCCAGGATGTTGACATTTGCCATAGGGAACATCATTTTAAGATGAAGGTCACAGGCTATGGAACTATTTTATTAACTGCTTACGTGAGTTGGTAATATGTGCGGGTAGTGTCACGGATATCGGCGAGCCGAGTTCAAATTCCCGGCTAATCTGTTGTATTCACTTTCGCACTAATAACCATGGGAAAGGCATGAATCCATCTCCTGTTCCTCCAGCGGAGTAGACCAGGCTCTTTAGTCTTAGTTGGCAACCAATTTAAGAGAATTCTAAATTCAAGACTGTGGTGAAGGCGACGTGAAACCAGTATACTTTTTTAATATTGCTTAGTTCATAGTTAATAAAGAAAAAAGGGATTTGTGAAGAGCCATGATCACCTACGTCTTGAATGGACACAGTATAAACAAAAAAATATGAGAGAGCAAATATTTTTTTTAATTTTTTAAAAATTAATTCACCCCAAGCAAGTTGATAATGTCACTAAGACGCAAAGAGGCTTTTGGGAATGAGATACAATGAAAGGACTTAAAAAGTAACCGGAAACCCATTCCTAAACAACAATCAAAGGATACACCTCTACTCCAGTTCAAAAGACCGTGGAGAAGAGTGAACTGGTGATAGGCGAACCTGTCGACTTCTACCGAGGAGAAAAAAATGAATAAATAAAAATTTCAGAGTTTAGGCGGAGACGTTAGAAGTATAGAGTTGAAGTAGACTTTATCATAAATATATTACAAATACCCTGTTTTACATATTTAAATTCATGGCCCAGAGGAAGTAATTCAAGGGAAGTATACAAAATTGCTGTAAAAAATTATTATATAATTGATAATTTTTAAATGCAATTATCTTCTAATTTGCAGATAATTACATTATAGCCTGGATGCAAAATTTCCGATTGAATCAAAATTCCTGGACCAAGTGAAGCTTGTCGGTGTCTTTTAAAATCAGTTTAAGCAGACTATTCCTATGATTGTATTTATTTTAGGTATTTATGAATCTTTGTAAAAGGCAGTAAAAAGAATGAAAAAGACTATCAGCTGTATGAAGATATAAGGCATGGTTGTTAGCAAAAGAGACTGCATAATGTGTGGGCTACGTATGGGGAGAAGGCGTTAAAATCAAAGTGGTAGAAGAATTTAATCTGGGTGGTAGTGTATTAATAAATGATGGCAAGTGTGACATAGAAATCCGAAAACGCATTTAAATAGAGTAAGATGCTTTTCAAAAACTAAAAACTATTAAGAGATAGGAAAACGTCGTTAAAAAAAAAAAATGTTGAAATGCTCTGTAGTATTAATTCTTCTTTATAGCGGTGAATGTGGGGCAATTGACTATTTTTAATCGAATTCACCCCAAGTAAGGCAGTAAAGCCACTAAGACACAAGGGGGTTTACTGGGCGTGGAAGAATTAGAAAACAGAAACATTACTAAGGAACGAAATCAAAAGAAGAGCAATCAGAAGGACAGCAGATAGCGATTGACATTGCATTTATATCTTTGAAGATTAAAGTTGGCAAGAAAGCATGGAGCTGGAAGAGAGCTCCTCTAGCGAGAAAAGAAACTGTCATCATAGAACTTACGACTACACCTCGTCAACTGTAAATGGATGAGACCTAGTTACCAGTCTAGTACTGCGCTTGAATTAAAAAAAAAGTCTAGGTGCCATAGTGAAGAGCTCATCTGAACACTTACGACGAAAGTATTTTTAGAAAAAAATATAGGGAGGCAACCTTACGGTGATAGGAAAGTGACTGAAGCCGAGATGCTAGATCAGGACCAATAATATTCCTGATTCTTCTTTAGATTTTATCAAGGAGCTCAAGGTAAGTAGCAGGAGCACTGAATCATATGTGGCAGCAATATTCTAAGCATGGGGAAATAGTAGACTTATAGATATGTAAGATAGATTCTGGAGATAAAAATTGTTTCGCACGACAGTAAATCAACTTTCTTAGCAGCTGACCTTGCAATGGATTCAATATAGTCTTTCCATTTCATGTCAGCTGAGAACGTTATATTGAATTTTTTACTGCTTATCGACACTTTGATTTTGGTAATTTGAAGTCGAAACATATTTTGGATTGTAAGAATAATTAGTTTTTAATATTGCATATTGCATTAACAATTGTTTTTTGTGAATAAGCATGATTTTTCCAGATACAAGTCCTACTATAAACATTCACAAGGTTATTTGCGAAAAAGTGAATGCAATGAACCTGACTGAAATTCGAACTGTGCTCTCCGATTTCTAATTCAGAGGCGCTATCTATTATATCACCAGCAGATCATTGAAACGACAGAAATGTGATTGTACGAATGACTATTGAGAATATCATTCACAGAACATGTGAACAACAAAGAAATCTTAAGGAAAATAGGAACATCCATGAAAATGATATTTACAATAAGAAAAAATAGATACCCAATGAGAAATGTGGGCCTGGAGAATTTAACACTCTGAGGACATACTGAAAGCAAGAGAAGCAAAGTGAAACATTAAGTAAACTACTAAATGTATTTGAGTGAATGAATGGCAAAACATAGGCAAAGAGTAACGGCAAAATGTTAGAGTAACCAAGACAAGAAGCTGTGGAGAGCCATGGTCACTTCTGTCCTGAAAGAACATGACATACAAAAGCAGAAGGTCGAGTACTTTTTCTATTAAAAAAGGTGTTTGGACCGATTTTAAATGTGAATTAATTTTTCTTTCTATTTTTTTTTTTTTTTTTTTCAGATTTAACAACTTAAGTCTTTGTTAATTTTAACTATGAAAAGATTAACAATCAAAGAACGTGTTAAAGTTATCGAAGCCTATTACGAAAATGGACATTCAAACCGAAATGCATTTCGTGCGATTTTTTTTTTTTTTGGTCAACATAATCGACCAAGCGATATTGCAATTGGAAACGATGTAACTTTGTTGTGGAGATGTTCAATTGCTGCACGCGATGACGGATTTTCATCCACATTCTAATACACTACAGCAATGTTTTCAGCTGAACGGCGTAAACGAGCACGCAATGGTATTTTCACATCTAACACCGACCCAGTTTGTTTGAATTTCCGAACAATTTTTCCAATTGTACTCTTGAAACTATAACACGTTGTTTGATTGCTAATCTTACCATGGTTGAAATTGCCAAAGACTTAAATTGTTAAATATGAAAGAAAAAGAAAAAAAATCATTAGACGCTTAAACTTAATTCACATTTAAAATCGGAACACCCTTTATATCTAGTTTGGATAAAATTTGTTCTTAAAATAATATCTAATCCCTACATAAATCACAAAACCTATTACACTTTACCCTTTGGCATTGGCAAGAAAACGTGGTATTTTCTTAATGTTTTACTTATTGTGGTTTTAGTTCATTTTTTATCTGTCCTTTCTTTCCAAGCCGTGATGACCCATGCTATAACCACTGACCCATCACATATGACAGAATGGATTTCTAGTTTTTATTAATTACACTTCGAGAATTTTAACCATTCTTCTAGAATGCGTGCCCTTCAATAAACGGCGTTCTTTTCTACACTTCATAGACAACGTTATTTATTTATCCGAAACCAAACGTGGCTCTAATGTGAAACAAAGTCTCGAGTGAACCTCCAAAAATGTAGTCCATCAATATTACATTCTAATGTATATTGTCTGTTTTCCTTTCACCGCAAGCAGACCCCACGCTGATCTGCCTTCCACTTCTTTTTGCCTCAATATTGAAAAAACAGCCGACTTCTCACTTTACTATTTATTGCAATTTGCGAAAAAACCTTGTTTTTTTTTTTTTTTATTATTTATCACAGTTTCAAATGAGAAGACTGGGTTGGACGTTTCAAGGTCTTTTGTTCGAAATCCAAAAATAACTTTCATTAATCCTGACACTTATACAATAAAAATATTCTCATTCCTTTTATTCAGGGAATGATTTAAGATTGTTTCATTAAAGCATTCAAAGACCTTTCCTAAAAAAAAACAATCTTAAATGACTCCATGAATATTAAAATTCGAATGGGCATAAAAAAGAAATCCTATTAAATAGGTTTTGAAACGTATCAGAAATAAGAATAAGGTCTATATACCTGCGTGGGGATTAAACAAAGTGTGCCGTTCAACATTTTTAGAATATGACAAATATCTAAGGAAGGCTAGAGAACTTTGTGGAAGATAAAAAAAAGATACTAGTCTAAAAAATAATAAAAAACATAACTTTTTAGAAATTCAAGTATAAGAATTTAGAATCGCATTCTAATATTAATGTTTGCAATGATTTGGTTGTCCTCTGAAAAAAAATGTGTTTTAAATCGAGCTGAAGGCTTTCTAGCATTATGAAACCATATACTCATAAGTCCGATTAGATTCAAAACAAATAATCCCTTTTCCTGCAATATGGTTACTTTTATGAATTATGCAATAGCGAAATGTTTGGTTGGTTGATTTTGTTTAACGGCATATCAACACCTCTATGAGTTACTTAATTCTAAAATCTAAATATTTTGAACATAATTTTATGGTTTCAACTAAGTATATTTATAACGCAATTGTATGCCTTCAACTACAGATAAAATGTATTGTTGATCATTTTGCTTTAAAAGTGTATTGTTGGTAATTTTAATATAAATATGTATTGTTGGTAATGTTTTTATATATAAATATATTTTTAATCTTTCATGTTGTTTTTGTTTGGGAGTTCAATATTTGTCCATAAAAAATTGCCTATAGCTAGGATCCTAACAGTTGCTGCTACCCCAGATCAGTGTGGACCTTAGAACAACAACAGTTAAGAGGTGGTTTCACGCTCATCAAACCTCCAATCTACCAATCAGAGGTCTTTCTGGCGGATGTAGTTTATCGTCATACCCAGTAGCGAAATGAATGTAAAAGACATTGTCTTCGAATGCAATGCGAACGGTTAATCTTTACATAAAGCAGATTTTACATAAAAATTATTATCTTTACATAAAGCAGTCTTTATATGATAAGCATATTAGGTGGGACATCAATTATTATCAAAATGCAAGCATAGTATATTTACAGAATGACAAGATTACTTAAGCGTGTATAATTTATATAGAGCGCATATTTTTTAATAATATTTCTCGAACATTCAGGCCAGTAGACAAAAATAAATAAATATAAAGTTTAATAACCGGAGCGTCTACTTAAATATGGGTATCCATTAAAAATAACGTTTAAGTAACAAAATCTGTCGGATTAATAGAATAATAATAAAATCCATCACTTTTTTAGAAATTGCTTTGTTTACATTACGATACAAATCTAAGCAGATATGAATGTTTCCAAAGTCTGAGAAATAGTTGAATTTATAAGATACTCTTCATATATACGTGTGTATGTGTGCATAAATTATACAGGATTGCGGCAGAAATACCTCCCACATAATGGTAAGACATTGGTGTCAATGATGTCTTCATCTAGCTAATGTCTTACCATTATGCGGGAGGTATTTCTGGAGGCATATGTGGATGGTAATTTTGCCGAACATTATATATTTACGTGTGTATGTGCACTTATATACTTTCTTTATTTTAAAAATAATATAGCGTTCATTAGTTTTTGTTTTTTAAAATAAAGCGTTGGGAGGTCAATTGCTAAAAATCGCCTGAAGATACCGTAAAGATGAAACCAATGTAGCAGATTCAACTGATCTCCTGATTTGTAAAGTTAAAAGCCCTACATTTTATTTTTACTTTTATTTAATTTTTTATAATACTACTGTCTCCTGGACTGATTCAACTCTGACAATTAACATTTTTTGTATTATATATATATATATATATATATATATATATATATATACTGGTGTGAAAAAGTTTGAGGACAGTTACACACTTTTATTTTTTTCAAAAATTAAGATTGATTAGTCGTATGCTTTTTATCAGTCGTGTCTGTGAACCTTGAGACTTAGAAAAGAACTTGTTGTGTTTTCGTAGATGCCGTGTAACAGACGATTCTCCACTTTAAGCAGCGGGTATCTGAAAAAAAGGACATGCTATTCAGCATATTTAAAGCGCAGTTCAAATCGCTTGAAACATTGTTTCTCAAGTTTCCTTTCTGACCAAATTGTTGCTTCTATGATTATTTATTGAAATATTGATTTTCAGAACATTCAGCCCTTCCTTTTGTCTATGCTATATGCTTCTCCATAACCGAGTTATCTTAATTGACGTGACTTCAAAAAATTATATATATATCAAACCTTTCAAAGCAGCCTCCAATTTACCTTAGTGATTTACGCAAATTCCATCAGAACACAACCCTACGCTATTAGAGAGCCACAAGATGTTGCACAACACGCAGATCCTCTCCCATGCATAAACTCGTCCGTCTACCCGAAAGAGCTGGAAAATCATTTGATCAGGTGACATGCCGTCAGGCTTCCACAGTCTAAAGGTGATTTTTTTTTCTAGCTAAGCCGAGGGTAAAATGAGGTGTCAATGATGGTAGACGACTACGGAACCCTGTAAAAGGCAGTGAATACAATACGTTGATTGATACGATGAGCAGCATCAGCGTTGAATTGAGGTGGGATTTTGTGCAATATTCCTCTTCATTGCGTGGGTACCAAACTAGGCAGAGGCCAGCGATAACCCACTGAGGTAACACGGAACCTTCGTGCAACATGCTGTTGTCGAGAAATTCCGCACTGGTCAAATAATATTAGAATACTGTTTTTTTTTTTGTTATTTTTAAGTGGGGGTTCACCCTGTACAAGACACGGGCGCCACTCGAGAGGGTTACAGAGTAAGAGGCAGTTTATGCGGATAGGAGGGGAAGATAACGTTTACGCCTAAACTTGAACAGGTTATGATTGTAGTGATCGGAGAGGAGAGTCGGTACTTCAGAGCAGTGGTTCGCAGAATGAAGCCGTTCGAGTTGAACTTACTTTTCACCAATGGAATGCGAAGGGAATGAGGGTGGTTTGCTACAATGGGCGTGGCATGTTGAGTCCTCGCCGTGAAGGTTAGAATTAGCGGAACCAAATCATGTTGTCCGAGAACTTTCCATGATAGTAGCAATAGAGTAGTGGGAGGCTCGCCACACCCAGTGAGAGAGAGGTTGGAGGGTGGAAAATAATTCGTCACCCACAAGGACTCGGATACGCTTTTGGACTCTATCGAGACTGAAAAGTGGGGACTGGGCAGCTCCTGTCCAAATATGACAATGGTACTCCATTTTAGGCCTGGTTTGGCCTTTATCAAAGTAGAGGGTAGCTGGAGCAGTACAGGGTACTGACAATATTTCCTGCATCTTTAGCGATGGATCATATGTACAAGTTCCACTTGATGTCAGGGTTGAGGCCCAATAGTCTCGCAAGACATGAAGCCTGCCTGAAGGGACATCCATTCTTCTTTTAACACTATGTATAAAACGTATAATATATATTTTCGTATTTAAAAAAAAAATTGAGAATCACTGATTTAGATGATGAGTGCACGCCCTATTCTATTCCTGGAAAGTATTATCTTCTGTTAATATTACGTTACACGGCAACGTTACCTTGTAACATTTCGGCCAGGGTGTGGAGGAACTAAAAGATAAAAAAATTATGGATTAAAAGATAAGCATATAAGTAAACTTTGACCTTCATTTCCGCAAAAAAGCAGAGTGTATAAAAATGGTTTTTCACTTGACATTATTATTGTTTTAACTACATTCACTCCTAGGTAATATTTATTGTTTTAAAAAGTGATCATTAGAATTGTAATAAAACCTAAACATATGATGAGAGTGAATTTATACATTTTTTGTTCTTGAGAATATACAACAAAAATATTAAACTCCATTTATTAAATTGTTTATTTACAATTAAATGTAATGCAATGCAATATTTATCATTTGCCAATTTCTAAATAAATATGAAAACAATTTTAAATCATAAATTTCTAAACATTTATTAAATATGGGAACCAACTATAAGGAAATTTTTTATTATTTACCATTTTATAAATTTTGAATCGATTGGCAATTAACCGATGGCGTGCCAACCATTCCAATAAACAATCTAGTAAATAAATATTGTTTATTCTTTTTCTTATCAATTCTCAAGAACAAAAAGAAAATGTATAAATTCACTTTTATCATATGTTTAGGTTTTATTATAATTATAATAATCGCTTTTTTTAAAATAATGCACATTGCCGAGGAATGAAGGTAGTTAAGATAATATCGTTCTCAATTGCAAAACCCTACTTTTCACACTCCGTTTTTTATTTTTCAATGTTGCCAGTATATAATTATTGATTAAAAGATAAGCATAGAATTATGATTCAACACTTTGCCAATATCAAACTTTCTCGAAACAACATTTTCCGTTGTATTAAAAATGTAGGAAAAATATCAAACAAGAATATGTTTAGCACATCTCTATAAAACATCGCGATTGGAGCAGATTACATTCCTCCTCTTGCGATGTCTAGTTTCTTCACTAGCCTGTCATTTTGAATCGTCAATTAGTAATATTTCCCTTTGTTACATATTGATGAATTTTGTCATGATTATATTATCAGTTGAAATTCCTACTCTGGGAACCAAATGTTTCCTGTTTGAGAATCAATGAGTTAAAGAGTAAAGTTAGTGAAAAAAAGAAAGAAAAAAAGTTATCATTGAAAGATGCCATTATAAAATTATGGAGTTCACAATTAACTGCTGGATTGTCGACTCTGTGATGGCGACTGAAGTTGAAGACAAAAATTTTTAATGTTTGAATATATTGACCATCTTTTTTTGTGGCCATGCAAGTAATTCACTTAGATTAGACATAAAATATAAAATACCATATATAGAATGAATGTAAATTTAATTAACCTGATCTGCGGGCCAGCGTTTTTTTCCTTTTTTCGATTTTTTTACCTTTCGTTATTTTATAAAAAATATTATCTGCATAACGATTATCTGCACGGAAAGTGGAATCAACAAGCTTGTTGTGTTCACTTTCATACTAATCCTTTTGACTTCTTTCTCCAGCTATGGGTTAAATATCAGTATAGACTGGACTTGTCTTGATTAGAAGGACATGTTTGAATTCCAAAACTCCAGAGACACCAACGGAAAACCACACCACTACACTTATCAAGAAGTTATTGCGTCACAGATAATAAAGAGAAGGAATTTGTGGAGAGTCATGATTGTCTATGTTCTGAAACGAGATGGCCAGATTTTTTGTACTTTTGTAAAGTATCACTAAATTGAAAGCGGTGTATGTGTGCCTAAATGAACAATGCTTAGTAAATAACACCTTCGATTTAGCGATACTTACAGGTACTATAAGCGGCCTGTGATGTCTCAGGTCACTTTCAGTACCTTTAAGTTATCACTCATCTATGAAAAATCATTGCTCAAGTCAAGGCGCTAAAATCTTGGTTCACAGATGATTAGCTGTGAAGTTGATCCTCAATGAGAGCATCATATTTGTTGCCTTTTCTTCTTATTTCACCCTTAACCCCGGAAGGAATCGTTAGGGCACTGACATACTCCACCAATCTCCTCTATCTGTCGCGGCTGTGTGCCAGAGCCTTGTTCTCCGGGAATGGTTCTTGGTGTGATGATCATGTAGCGTGTCTTGGGATTTCTAACCTGGCGAAGCCCATCCCACTCCAGGTTAGATCCCAGTCAATGTCCTCCAACTAGGTAGCTCGCCTGGGTAGTTAATCCGAGGAACCGTTCCGCCCTGGCCGGTGACATGCGTCGTGGTGGTCCTTTGTCAAACGTTGCCGCCATGTTACCCCACCCGCCAACTAAAACGTTTTTTTTTTTTTTTTTTTTTATCGGGGCATGGCAACTTGGGACCATCACGTGATAGATTAAAAGATGGTTCAGGAACAGTGATGCTTGTCCACTTGAAGGTACAGCGTGCCAGACATCAAAGGTACTAACATCAAAGGTACTAACTTTATTCGAAGCCCTCTATGCACCGCGACATATATATATATATATATATATATATATATATATATATATATATATATATATATATTATATGTAATGAATGAACAGTTAGTCATCAAATGTACCACTTTAAAATTATTATTATATATATTTTAAATGATAATAACAGAAATCAATAAATAAATAAGAAAAAAATAAAAGTATAAAATTATCATCAAATAATTGAGAACGTTTATTTTTATTATTATTTTTGTTGTTAAAAAAAACAACAAAAAACCTAACCTACATTTAGTAAATCTAAAAAAAAGATTTTGGATCAAATCTCATTCACCAACAGAAGGTAAATAAACATCACTATTGTCTCAATAGTGATGCTTATAGTTTGTTCTAGAAGATAACACAAGCGCAACATTACTTACGCTCACAATTGAAACACCGGTTCACGTATGATCACTGAAGTTAAATTTGGTCAGTACTTAGATGGGTAACCGTTTGTGAATACCAGATGCAAATGGTGTAATGGATAATGGCTCGGAATTGTCAGTCGGAGAGTCAACTTCTAGTTCATAGTAAAACTTTTATTAATAAACCGTTATTTTCCTCCCCTACCAAAAAAGAAAAAAAAATCTTACAATCTAAAAATATTTTCTGGCTTTAAATAACCTACAAAGGGTTGATAAGTCGTAGAAAAACAACCTTCGTGTGGGGAAAACTCAAAACTAAAAAAAGTTATCAAGCATCTTGATATTCAAGTGGACATTGATTTACTGATTAATAAAACCTTTTGAAATATGCTAAAAAGATAAATAATTTATAGATATTTAAAAAAAAAAAAAACATCCACGTGGTTTTAACATAATCCAATGGCTTGAATTAAATTAAAGCCATTTTACGAATGTTTAAATAGCTAAAGGTAATTGGGTTAAAGTAATTCCTTTTGATAGTGGTTTCTCATGCTTATTGTAACAGGTCCACCCACACCTGCATTTCAATGACATGTTATTTTGCACCTGTAGAAAAGATAGAGAAAAAATGGTCGGGGTAAGTCGGGTTGGCACACAGGTGGATACTTCAAGGGAAAATGAGAAATCTTCACCTCTCAAAAGACGGGGGTTGGTAACGTCATTTTCACAGGCGACTCTGCATTTCTACCTTGGTGGATAGGCGGTTAGTGACGCCGTGAAAATCGGGTTATTTTAATTGGTATCCACTCGTTTGCTGTCTACAGCTGTGAACACAAGCGGTTTTGACAGCAGAACACACAATCCCAACTATCCTGATGCTTCATAATAATGTTTGTGTTGCTTGCTTGCTGGAAGGCCGCTTCTGTTAACCACAAACGACGTTATAACTTTGTATTACTGTTCATTTATTTATTTTATGTGTCCATGTATTTGGAAAGGATGTTAGAATAATCCAGAACTGACACTGGGAGCAAACCAGATAGAATATACGGAAAGGAAATGAATTGAGTAGCTATCCAAAAATAGAACCAGGCATAAGACAAAGATGCGTTTTCTTCCTGGAGTTATTCAAACTCATTTAGCAAGATGGAGACCCTACTATGTTCTATTATCGGTCGTTGCAATCTTAATAATATAAAAAGTACATATATGACATTGTGTTGATGGCTGACGGGATAAGAAAACTACAGGACCTCCTAGACAGGTAGAAGGTAATGTCATCAGCAAGAGAAAAAACCCGAGTTTCAAGTTAAAAATTGGAGATATCAACATCAAGTACTGAAGTTTAAATATCTGGGAAGTGATTGATTTAACAGAGAATGGAAAATGTGACACCGAAATTCGAACACGCATTGGACTATCGAAAGATGCCTTCCAAAAACGAAGCAACTAAGTGTTGAGAAACAGAAAAATTTCGTTAGGAACAAAAAGAAAATAGTGTCGGGTTGCTATGTGATTATCCATCCTGTTTATATGATACTGGACAATCTCCACACAGATAAAGAGACTCGAGGCTATAGAAATGTGATTCTACAGAAGGATACTGTGAATTCTATGAACGGAGCGAGTATGCAGCGAGAAAGTCTTAAAGAAAATGGCAACAAAAAGAACACTTCTACTCAGAATCAGGAAGACACAGCTGAAATTTCTTGGAAATGAGGAAGGAGGAATTGGGAAACTTAACACCCACAGGTCATATCAAGGTCAAGGGAGCTAGGGGAGAGAAGCGACCTGTGGACCTTGCGTGAACGGATGGCAAAATGGGGAATTTTATCAAAGTGAGAAAAACTGTTAATGGCCACAAGGGATAGAAAGTATTGGAGAGCTACAATCGCTCGTGTCTTGAAGAGACGCAGCACATAGAAGGTGATGTCTTAACGTCTGCGCTAGATTTTGCAGTATGTGAAAACGTGTTTCAGTAGACCATAAAAGAACTGCTGAAGAACCTGTGCTTTGTTTCAATAAACAAATCTTACCGCGTTAACAGTATTATAAGGCAATGGAATGTTATAAGGAAACATTCGGCATTCAGCAAATAGGTTTCTCAAGTCCAATAGCTGTTATCGCTCTTTCTAGTATTGATGGGGATTTCTGTTAAAAGTTTCCTTATAAGGAAACATTCGGCATTCATTGACTGAGCAGACAACACTACGGTTGGTTGAAATTTATGATATCTTCCTCTTAAAATAATTTTTCAGGAAAATAGGTTTCTCAAGTTCAGTAGCTGTTATCGCTCTTTCTAGCATTGATGGAAACGTCAACATCTTGATTATGTCATTGTTTCCACTTCGAGATACATGTGCTATCCATTTTAGCTGTTTCTGCTGTTGATAGTCCTCAAAGGATGAATAAAAAACAAAATGAAAACTTATTTTAGCCGACGCGTTTCGTCCTCTGAGGAAATTTATCACGCAAATTCCCACGGGATGTGTTTTGCTGTTATTTGGCACAGTTCTTTGTTATTATGTAGTGTCAATCCAGAATGTTTGAAGAAGGATATACTTTACCATGTTCCACAGGCGCCACTCAGTCAAAGCCACTTTAACCATACAACTGACAGTCTAGATACTACTCAATCGGTTTGGTACCATGTATGAAATCCATATATGAAAGTCTGGATTTGACTTTTTAAGAAGATGCCTTGAGTTTTCAGCTTAATGTAGCCGGGAATTGAAATGATGATTTTTAAAGACATTTAGCTTGGAATTGGCGTAACACAATCTTCTTGCATTTTGGCTTTGTAAATATCTATACACAAACATATTCTCTTTGAGTTGTTAAACTGCTTTGAGAAGAGAACGTCAGTTGTTTATCTGATAGGCATTTCTATCAAAGGAACTTCACTCATCACTGCTACATCGAGTGGATATAAAAAAAATATTTTTTTCTTTCTCATCTACCAGATATTTATTACGCCATTTTCAGGATAACTACCGATTATTATTCGCACAGATCTCATAAATATTTTCAATTGCCTCAACCGGACACTCTGAGAAAAGAATCATGTCTTGTCGTCATACGTTACACTTATAATACCTTCTGAAGCTGATAAAAGCTGAAATAAATTGTTTTTCTTTTTTACTTTTTCTGTGTTGTGTCAAGTTTTTGATATTCTGTTCTTTCGTTTCTCTTCTAAGCTTTTCGAACAGAATAATCTGCCATCGTGCTGTTCATGAAAACATGTCAAGTTGGTTTCTACGATTCCGTTCGTCGCCATTGAAGCTTATCAGATGGGACAGGCAAGCTTGGTTACAGAGAAGATTGGAAACGCGTTGCTGAATTGTGATATGTACACGGCAAGCAAAAAAGATAGGAACAATTAAAAAAAAAATCAATTCCCCACAAGCAAGGTGATAGTTCCGCTGAGACGCAAGGGGCTACTGAAAATGAAAGAAAATCAAAAGACTTTAAAAGGAGCAAGAAATCAAATCCTAAGCATGAAATAAGGGATAAACCTCTACTCCTGTTCAAAAGACCTAGGGGGAGTGTGAACCGGGCGATAGGCGAAACTATCTATTTTTATTGAGGAAAAAATAAAATAAACAGTAAATAAGATTTCAGAATTTAGGCTGAGACGTTAGAAGTATAGAGTTGAAGTAGACTTTAGAAGGAATTGGAAACCAAATCATAATCAGGAGATAAACCTCTACTCTTGTTTAAAAGACCGGGGAGGAGTGTGAACCGGATGATTCGAGCAACAAAATACTGATTTGACAGCAATATGTCTAGTAGAGAAAACGAGTGACAAACAGAAAGGGAGTGTAGTATGGTAATAAGGGGACGATAAGAGAGAGAAAGATAGAGGAAAGCCAAGGAGAAAGAAAGACAGACTGAGAAGTAAGAGAGGGTGAAAGAAAAAATAAATAGAGAATTATAGAGAAAACTTGAGAAGAGAAGAAGGACAGTGTGAGGACAGAAAGAGAAAAAGATATAGGAAAGAGGGAGAGAGCAGGTCAGAGAAGTAAGGGAGAGTGAATAGAATAGAATAAGAATAGATAGAAAGTGAGAGGGAGAGTGATAAAAGAAAGATAGCGGGAACGAAAGCGTAACAGAGAAGGGCAAAGAGAAATAGAGAAAGAAAGGCGGGAAAAGGAACAGGGATAGAGAAGTAGAGTGGGAATAGATAGAGAATGAGAGAAAGAGAGAGAGAGTAAAAGGTAAAAGAAAGATAAGAGGAAACGAAAGAGGCAGAGAAGAAGGGCAGCGTTAGAATAGATAGATAGATCGAGAGGGAGAGAGAAAGAGGGGGGATGGAGGGAGAATGAGATAAAAAATAAAGAAGTAGAGCAGAGTAGGAATATATGTGTGTGCGTGCGTGCGCGTGTGTGAAGAGAGATAAAGATGAAAGAGAAAGATAGAGGAAAAGAAAGAGGCAGAGAAGAAGGACAGTGTTGTAATTGAAAGAGAGAGGGAACGACAGAGGAAAATGAAGAGTGGTTACGAAAAACGATAGAGTAAGAAAGAGAGAGAGAGAGAGAGAGATAAAAGAAAGATGAAGAGAGAGGAAATAAAAGAAGGGGAAGAGTAGAAATACATAGATAGATAGATAGATAGATAGATAGATAGGGAGAGAAAACAAAGGGACAGAAAAGGGAGGGAACGAAAGAGAGTCAAAGAAGAAGGCCAATATGGCAACAGAGAAAGAGAGAGAGAGAAAGATAGACGAAAGTGAGAAAGATATGGGAAAAGGAAGAGTAGTAGAGAAATAGGGTAGAGTGAGAAAAAGAGAAAATGAAAGATAAAAAAAAGAGAAGGAGAGAATAATCAAGAGAGAGAGAGAGAGAAAGAGAGAGAGAGGGGAAGGGCGTTGTAGGAATAAATAGAAAGATAAAAGAAACAGTGAAATAAAGAGGAATGGATAGAGAGAATAAGAGGAAAAGAGAGAGAAATTATGTGGATAGGGTGCGAAGAAAGGAGTTATGAAAGGGGAGAAATATGAGGTAAGTATGATAATGTGAAGAATAATTATATTTGGTAAGAGAGAAAAATAAGATGAAAGGGATGTTTAAAGCTGCACTGGCCAGAAACAAGGCAACAGGGCCAGACGGAATTGTAACAGAAATTGTTGACAGCTTTAGATTATTTTGGCATAGACAAGATTACGGAAATAATAAATGAAATCTACAACAGTGGTGATACACCGAAAAATCTCAGCAGGTCTATTTTCATAGCAACGCCTTAGAGACCAGGCGCAAACAAATGTGAAATCTACAGAACAATCAGCCAAATGAGCCACATAACAAAATTCATCGTCCGTATTCTGATGAATAGAGCGCACAGCAGAATCAGGCCAGAGATAGGACAAGAACAGTGCGGGTTCGTTAAAGACACCGGATCAAGGAACGCGATATTCATGCTCAGAATGTTATCAGAAAGAGCAATACAAATACAGAAGGATGTGCATCTGTTTTATAGACTATACAAAGGCGTTCGACAAGGTACGCCATAAAGATCTGTTGGAACTGCTCGGCAATCTTGATATATTTTGGAAATATATTAGAATAATCAAGAACCTATACCGGCAGCAAACGGCATGCGCACAGAGAATGAGTTCAGTGGATATACAAAAATAGAAGAGCGGAAGGCAAGGATATGTCTTCTCTTATTCAACTTATTCAACCTATACAGCGAGGCAATTCTGAGAGGATTGGAAATCCTACCAGGATTCATCATTGGCAGACAAAATTTTAACAACATAAGATATGCAGATGTCACAATGCTGATATCAGACACAGAAAAGAAACTACAAAAACCTCCTACAAAAGGTAACGAAGGAGAGCGAGAAGAAGGGACTAAGCATTAACTACAAGAAGACAGAATGCATGGTCATCAGTAAAAAAGATTAGCCCGAAATGCGAGTTACAGGTTAGGGTCATTAAAATCAAGCAGGTGCGAAAATATCTGTGAAGTGTTCTGACAGAACGGTGTAAGTGCGACGCTGAGATCTGAAGACGTATTGGGATGGCCAAAGACACATTCCAAAAGCTAGGCAGAGTATTACAAGACAGCAGGATTTCGTTGGTAACAAAGAAAAGAGTACGGAACTGCTACGTCCTCCTTTATGGCAGCGAATATTGGACGGCCTCCTCAAAGAGGAAGAAGAGACTCGAGGCAATAGAGATATGGTTCTACAGAAGGATGCTAAGGATACCATGGACCGAATATGGGAGTAACGATGAGGTTTTGGAGAGGATGCAAACAAGGAGGAAGCTTATACTTAACATCAAGAAGAGGCAGCTGAAACTTCTGGGACACATAATGAGAAAAGAGGGCTTGGAAACTCTGATACTCACAGGGCGGATAGAGGGAAAGACAGACGAGGGAACGCAACACGTGACATACCTGGCAGGCTTAAGCAAGTGGATGACAGAACAGTGTTTGGGAGAAGTAGCAAAAGGACAAAACATTGAGAACTACAAGGGGTAGGGAGAAGTAGAAAGCCATGATCGCCCACACCCTGAAGGGACACGGCACATAAAAGTAGAAGATATTTTTTAAAAAGTCTTTTTAAATATAGCGTTACTATATATAAAAAAGTCCCTTTTATTTCCTCGTGTACAATAACAATCTACAGAATTGTAATATAATGAAATATAAAAATGGTTGGTTCCCTGTACTTGACTCATCCTGCCTACCTCTGCATTTACAAGAACGAAATCAGGTCAAAAATAAAGTACTTTTGCTATATATGTACAGGAGCTGCCAGATCTTCACTTTTCCATCTGGACAGAGCCCAAACGCGTCTCCGTATCCTTGTGGGTGATGAATTCTTTCCTTCTTACAACACCTTTCCCACAGACGAAACGTCGCAAACCACTTGCTGCTCTGTCGTTATTTTAATGGAAATAACATTCCTTAGTTCCACCAGTTCGACCTTTCACAGCTAAGGCCCCCATGCCACATACATGGTAGCAAACAATCCTCATTTCCTATGAAATCGTATTCCATTACCAAGATATAAGATCTACTCGAGCAGTTCCATCATACGAACTGTTGCTTTTTGGAACCGACTTCCATGAGGATGCTTCTTCGATCGCTATAATGTTAACCTGTCTAGGGTTAAGCGTTATCTTCTCCATATATCCCCATAAAATGTGTCTCTTACACAGTAACCCTCTACCTCGAGTGGTTCTTGGGCTTTGTATTGTAAAATATAAAATGAAATGACAGTATTTTCAGGGATTATCCCAAAAAAGATGCACCAGAAAATTACCCTGCGCCCAATACAGCAGTATCATGTATGGGAGGGACAAGAAAACCACGAAGAAAGTGTGATTCATCAGGGATCAGTGCATGCATAGAGCTTAACTCTGAAACTAGGATTCCTGGAAGTGAACAAACATGATATCAATAAAAAATATCCTTGAAAAATTGAAATTGCACATGATTTTGCTGCTTTTGTAGAAATAGCAGATTTTACAGAAATATGTGTTTTAACTGGTATATTGCTGTTCGGTTTGTGTATGTTTTTTTTATATACAGATATTGGAATTTGCTTTTCTGCATCTATGGTATGGGACTTCATTTTACCAACAAGTTATTTCTGTTTATTGCCTATTACCATATGTATTAGTGCTCATTGATACCAAGCGATTTTTTGAAGTTACTATGAATTTTCTCAATGTGCAGATAACTTGTACTAAAATTCTTCTTTTCCTAAAATGTTCTGATAATTAAACCAAGAAAAAAGTACCAGTAGTATTATTTGCGCTAATACAGTGTTTCTTCGTGCTTAGTGAGAATGTCGTATAAAGTAGGATTATAATTTTGATTTTTTGGTTGTCATGTGTGTATTTGTTTTTCTTATATATAGGGTGACCCAAAAAAACGGGAACTTTTTAACAATCCAATAAAACCAAGAGTGATGGAAGAAAAATATTTTGTTCATAGTAATTGAAACAAAACATGCCATTTAAGAAACAATGATGGAATTTTCATTTTTTTAAAATTACGTGCTGTAGATGGCGTCTTCCTGTATGAATGCATTCTTGAAATCTGCTGTTGAGATTCCTCATTGACTGCTGCAGCATATCAGCTGTGATACTGTGAATTTCATCTTGAATTCTAAATGGCGAAATGTTTGCTTGCTCACGGACACTGTCTCGCAGTGTTGCCACTTGCTCATGTCTGACAATACGCACTTCAAAAATTTCCGTTTTTTGTGTTACCTTGTATTTCCATGTCAAAAACTGGGGGCGTCCAATGCCTGGCTGCATCTAATACGCCAACAAATACGGTATATAAAATATAATAATTTGTTATAAAATGAAAGGTAAGTACAAATAAAAGAGGAAAGATTGTGGAAAGTTTAATCGGAAGGAACACTTTTTATCATAACAAATGAATTAAGGTGAAAAAGAAAATCACGCACCAGCGAAGAAAGACGAAAAAAACAAAGCAAAAGTATTAAGAATTACATTTATTAATACGTTGGCTCCCACACAACTCACCGGAGAGTTGTGGTGTTATGTCTACAAGGCCCAGACGACCCTCCTGTGGGTTGTTTTCCAATTTCTTTTCTATGGAGGTTATTGGGGGTGCGATGCTATGATTGCTTATGAGATCATCGTACACCAGAACGACATTTTTTTTTTCATTTACTTTGTTTTCATTTTGGAATTTTTATTATTGTTTTTGTTTTGTTATTGTAGTGAAAATTGGAACGAAAATAATCACCCACCTGATCGCAAACGGCAGCGTATATGTTCTGCGTGCAAGGTTTATTTTTTTGACTGGAAAAAACATGGCTGCCCCCAGCAAGCTTATATTGCGAATGGTCACGTATCCTCACGCGGGCGGTCACGTAAAACCACGGAAAGTGAATTCACGCATGCGAATGAAGGAAGGCAGAAAAGGACATAAAAACGCCGAACATTCGTCACTGAGTGAACAAAAAAATCTTTTGCAACGTTGAAGAAGAATAAAGGAGAAAGCAGAGGCGCAGGAAGAGATTATTGAGTAAATTGAGGGAGTTTATCAGTCATTGCGGTTTTACACCAGGCACACCAAGAGAATAGTGTGTTTGTTCAGGAAGTTTGTCAGTCGTCGCGGATTTGCACCCGGTTCAGGGAGGTTATTTCTTTTTACATATATAGAGCTGTACCATGCATTCTTGGGGGTCGTGTGGGACTCTGGGTAGTAAAATAGACTTAGGTACTGAACGACACATCGGTAGATCGTGGGTAATAAATACTACATAGGATATCCTTGTTTCATATATAAAACAATGTTAAAACAAAGTCGCTTGTACTAAAATTAATGGTGTTGTGACAACAAGGGAAATGAGACTTGGACTCTAATACGTTAATAACCGGTATTTGGAGAAAATAGCCGCGTTTATTTTGCACTTGAATTTCTTTTTATCCGAGTTTGTTATTCATTGTCCTTACCTCTGTAGCATTTAAGACATTTTAAAATATCTACGTAGGCTATGGCAATAACAAATACTAACAAAACTAACATGGCCGTTGGTCTTGAAAATGACCTCCAATCGGTCGTTGACTGGGTCAGGAAATGGCTGGTTAAATTTAATGCCTCAAAAACAAAACTGCTCTCTATTACTCACCACAGAGAACCCTCTCTGTCTCCCATTAGAATGTCTGATGATCAACTCCATGAGCACCTCTTTGCGACTGTTTGGTCTCACGTTGTTCGATGACCTCAGATGGAACAATTACATTGAATCAATAGCTTCATCTACCGCAAGGAAAGTTGGTTCTCTGTGTCGCGCAAGAAGGTTTTTCTCGCCCGAGTCCATCTTTCAAATCTATAAATCAACCATTCGCCCTTGCATGGAATTCTGCTGCCATATATGGTCTGGAGCCCCCGCTTTTCGTCTTAAGGTCCTTGACAAAATCCAGAGACGAATATGCAATGTAGTTGGCTCTGATCTGGCATCTCGTTTGCAGTCGCTCTCTTACAGACGTGTCGTCGCCTCCTTCTGTCTTTTCTCATCACTACGATACCATATTTGAGTGTGTAGAATATGAACTCGGCTGATGCCAAAATAGACGTGGTACATAGTGTCTATCAGAGAAGTCAAGTGCTTCAGCGAGTTAACCGAGGGGTAACCATCTAGCTGCAAGGTGCAGATCCGCGCCTACACTAGATGATAGTGGCTGACCCCGACATGTAAACAAGTAGTCGAACAAGCTGCATTTAAGATATGCACGTGAGACAAACCGGATGATATATAGATATATAGGTATCTCACCGAAAGAGAAGAGAAAGAGCCCCTCTTACGTCCTCGCGAGAATGTAGAATCCACGTTCGGAGAAGACCCCCGAATCTACATACCCATTTCAGTTGAACAACCATTACGCATGAGAAATTTAACCTTGTTTAGCTGTTAGTGTGTACTTCGTTACAAGTAGATTGTTGAGGATGTGAGCAAACAACTTTGCTGACACAATAGCAGCAAACAGTTCTTAATCCCATTGTCACCCTTGGCAGAAGCCGATAAAACAATTGTTACTAAGTAAGCGCATTGAGAAGGTAATAATTTTTTCATTAAATAAAAAAATCGTTTTTAGATGTCTATATGAAAGTGGCCAATCCAATCAGATTTATTGAGGTGTATAAAAAATATTTTGCTTTTTTAACCTTTCCAGGTAAGTTGTGTTTTTTTAAGCTTATGTAATGCCATATATATATATAGTATAGTATATTACAATGATCCATGCACTTCTGAACATTTCCAAACGCTGGTGGTCGATTTCTCATCTCCCTTGCGTTTTAAAGCAACATCACCGTAAACTGACGTAAGTTCTATGGTAATTTTCTCGCACTTCTCACTTGTGGAAATCCATTCCTTCCGGCTCCATGCATTCCCAAAAACTTTAATCTTTAGAAGTTTAAATACAATGTCAATCACTATCTACTGTCCTCCTGATTACTCTTCTTTTGTTATCGCGCCATAGCAATGTTTCTGCTTTTTACTACTTCCCCACCCAGTAGCCCCGTGTCTTAGTGGCTTGAATGCCTTGCTTGGAGTGATCGCGATGATATATATATATATATATATATATATATATATATATATATATATATATATATATATATATGAAAACGCAGAAAAACATTCTTCTTTAAGGATTCTTTTCAGTCAATACCAACATTTCCTCAGAAGAATAAGATGGTAAATATTAAATTGGCAGAATAACTATTCTTTTTTTTTTTATTAATCAATTTGTATTTTAGTCATGGTTCCATTTTCTCCTCTTTACATTTTTCTTTTCTCTCAGTGCGAATTTTTATTCTGCCAATTTAATATTTACCAATGTATTCTTCTAACGAAGTGTTGGTTGAAAAAGATCTTTAAAGAAGAAGGCTTTCTTGCGTTTTCAAATCCATATATATATATGGTCTGTGGTATCAAACTTCTGTTTAAAATCGGCATGAGATGTCTAAATTATTCAACCAAACCTGTTTGAATGAAAATATGCTGCCTAAATTCACACACACACACACACGCATATATATATATATATATATATATATATACTTTACATTTCAAAAGTATGATGCGACCTCTAAAAATTAGCATGGGATGAACTTGACAAAACAGGCAAGAAAATTTAAAAGATCTCTTAGAGTGATTAGAAAAAGAATGGAATCAATTATCCAACTTATACTTTGAAAAACTTTTGCAACGAATGCCAAATATTTGTGCTGCAGTAATCAAGGATATTTTAACGAGAACAAAATTTCATCATAAAATGCTTTTTATCTTTTTGTCATAATATAATTTCTAATAGAAAATCATGTCTGACTTTTGTTTAAACAAATATAATAATTTTTTTTTTAAAGTACAAAACAATATATATATATATATATATATATATATATATATATATATATATATATATATATATATATATATATGGATTAAATTCGACATATTTTTAATTTATTTGTTTAAACATTATTTTAAATGGATACTCATATTTGAGTAGATGCTCTTTTTATTTATTTATTTATTTATTTATTTATTTATTTACATCTACCGGACTGAATATTCGAGAAATCTTGTTAGAAAAATAACAATTCACGGAGGGCGCATATTTTACAAACATGTGTATCTATTTAAAAATAACTTTTAAACAAATAAGTTTTATATATATATATATATATATATATATATATATATATATATATATATATATATATATATATATATACATAGGAGCGTCCTTTTAATATTTTGGAATTTCATGTAACAAACATTTCGCTTTTGTTTATAATCACTTGCCTTCATAAAGTCAAATGAAGCGCGTTGCAAGCACTAAGTGCTATTTTCCGATTGTTTATTTTATAGATGTACATACATATATATATATATATATATATATATATATATATATGAATGCGTTAACTGTAAAATTACAGTACAATGGGACATCTTGTAATAAAATGTCTTCAGTTTACAAACATTTGCTAAATAAATATCATTGTAAAAATGTAATTTTAATTGTTTCTCTATCATTGACAGGACTGACACACCATACAAATTGGCTTTTAAAGAAGGGTTCTGGATTGCTAAAAGGAATCTTTTTTTTTTTTAAATAAATATGTTAAATATGATATAAAAGTCTTGATGTAAAAACGAGTTTGAAGAATTATTATAACTGTATCTTGAGCTAGCCTCTCATTTTTTTTTTCGTTTCTCTGAGAATTTTGGATTACTTAATTATCTTCTTTTATAAAGAATTTTGAATTATTATCCGTTTCATGTCTTTGTTGTACTGTGGCATTTGAGCTTAGAAATTAAATCAATGTAAAACTGGCTGATGAAGGGAATAGATGTCTTGAAACATCAAGGTTCAATAAAAATATATGCCATACAGTTTTTTATGCACAAATCGTATGTGTCAATAATATGATTCAGTAAATTTTATCTTTTAACAGATGTGCTTTTATTTCTATAATAAAGAATATTAATGAACTTCCTGCTTGAAAAATATTAAGTCTGTTTTATATAGGGTGCCCAGTAAAAAAAGCGGAAATTTATTATCACTGTTTTATTTTTCAGAAATAATTGACCTTGAATAATCTTGACTAAATTTTATGACTGTTCATGACCTTGAATAATCATTCGACTCGCGCGTAATTACTTAACTGTGATTTGTTCTTTTATGATTGATTAATTGCCACTCGATCTCGTGACACGTCATTTAATGGTTATTTGCAGTTTGTAGACAACTTTCGTCTTTCGTCCTGCCCTTCTCGTATGACTAAACAATTCACTGATTTTGAGCGTCAAGTTATCGTACTTTTCAAAAAAGAACATCCAACGTGGGGATTGACGAAATGTGCAGAAATTCTTCCTGAAATTTTCAGTTAGATCAGTCGTCACCAGTTTTAACGGTCTGTCATATGTCTTTCTGAAATTACCGCTTTTTTTACTGGGCACCCTGTAGTTACTAAACTACAGAACTACAGGGCAGACCATGAGTATTGGACTTAGTACACTAGGGAAAGGTTTTTTTAGTTGGTTAACCACATTTGTACACATGATAGCTATCATTCCATTTAACATTTTCCATCTGTCTATCGACTTTGGACTGTTCTCCGTGGCTGTTGTAAAATCTTTTTCTGGTTCTAGGTTGATTACAATGTTTAGGGAAAAAGACTTAAGACCAGAGTTTAAAGTTACAAAAATGTTTCAAGCAGATGGTGAGCTGTTTTTGCCATAAATCAATCGAAGGTGACCAGGACTCTGTCAACGCTGACTATGAGCAGGTAACAGTTGTCGCTGTTATTGCCTAGTCAATTAATGTAGTTAGGGAAAGAGTAGTTTTGCCATTCTACAGAGTTACCAAAATCAAACAAGTACAACAATTTAAATATCTGGGAAGTGTTTTAACAGAGGACGGAAACACCGAATTTAAATCAGTCTGAAGAGAGATGGGCTTCGTCAGACAAGTTTGCCTTAGGAATACTACTTCAGCTATGGCTACAGTACGTAGGATATTCTAACGATCTTAATGAATTACGGGACTCGTGATCACATGACGTCACTCAGAATCCTACAAGAAGGGAATGAATTTAAGGCGAAACGAATGCACTATTTACTGACGATGTTTCATCTTATGTTTAATTCTACTGAATATAAGTTTTAATTTAGAGATTTATCATAGATCATAAGATGAAATGAAAACAGAAAAAGCGTTTTTTAAAGGCAAAAGGTCGAGTCCGTTGATAAGCGTATTTGTGCGTGGGTGTGAGTGTGAACTCGTATTTGGAATCGTAAAAAGAGAAATGAACCTAAATGCTACAAGTAAATATAATCAGGAAGATAAAATATTGTAGTGTACTGACAAATGGATCCTACCAGAGGGAAGTGATGAATTATTGGGGAGAGAGAGAGAGAGAGAGAGAGAGAGAGAGAGAGAGAGAGAGAGATTGTGGGAAGTCTCTTGGCTCGGCCCATTACCCCTAAAATTCTAAGCAAAAATCAGATTTTGTGTGGGAAGGGTTTCTTGATTTGGCAGAGATTTCAGCACCTATTCCAAAGTTATGAAAGAGAGAAACAACAGAAGGATTAATATATATTATACATTACAAGTGACAAATTTTATTTGTATTAATCATATATATATATATATATATATATATATATATATATATATATATATATATCAATCATATATATATATATATTGTATTAATCATATATATAAATTGTATATATATATATATATATATATATATATATACATATTGTATATATCATATATATATATTTATTAATCATATATATATATATATATATATATATGTGTGTGTGTGTGTGTGTGTGTGTGTGTGTGTGTGTGAAACAGAAACAGCATTTACCGAAAATCTGCTCTGAATCGTAAGGTAAAAAAAAGCAATAAACCTATGACATTATTTAAGTAGAAAAGCTTTCAATTGCTTTTATAAATAAATATTAAGGACAATATTGAATCTTTACAAAAATTGTTTTCATTTTTTTAAATTATTAAGAAAAATTTATTAAGTTTAAATCTTTTAAAAGTCTGTATCTATTTTAGCCTTTTAGATGCTGATATTATTAAGTGAAAACTATATTTACTAATCATAAATAGAAAAAACTTAATACAAATCAACAAACGCCAACATTTTAAAAGGAATTTTGAATTTTTTTTATATTCGTATAAACGTACCGATTTTTGTAAGAACGGGCGACCATACACGGTATTATCAGCAAAGAGCGATAACTATTGTGCATTTTAAGCCAAATTTTGTAAAATTCAATAAAACATTAGATTACGGAGAATATTTTCCGAAATTTTAACTCATATTAATGTTTCTGTTCCTAATTTTCCACACCTATTAACCCCTTGTGTCTTAGTGGCTTTTCTGCCTTGCAGGGGGTGAAACCAATTAAATATAGATAATGGCAAATATTGCTTTTTCAATAAATTAAAAACGAAAAAATAAAGAATGCTTTTTAATTTTAGACTTCATGAAAGTATTAACAGGACAAAGATGTGCTCATCTGCAGGGTGTATAACATCAAACGAGGTAACATTCAGAATAAGAGAAAATACTTCAATGATGGAAAAATAAATTAGAAGACACTTTCACGACGAGAGATGGAAATCTGCAACCTACAAAAAATATTAAAACACCTGATATACTAAAATCCAGACTAAGATAGGTACTAGGTAAATAAGAACGAAGAAGAAGAACCAAATTGGATTGCAATCAGCTATCTGCCTTAGGCGATTTCGGCATCGACAAGATTACAGAAACCATATATTATATAACAGTCCATGGCGACTTAGCAGAAAACCTTAGTAGATCCATCTTCGTAGTGCTGCCTAAGAAGCCAGATACAAATGACTGCGAGCTCCATTGGTTTAAAGATCCATAAAACAGAGTTTATTATCAGAATCCAGATGAATAGAGCGCGTAGAAGAATTAGACCAGAAATAGGAAAAGGATAGTTTGATTTCATTAAAGGCACTGGAACAAGAAATACAATATTTATAATAATAATTATCGCAGAAAGAACAATACAAAGGCAGAAGGACGTATATTTGTGTTGCATAGACTAAGCAAAAGCATTTGATAAGGCACAGCACGAAGATCTAGTTGAACTACCCGGAAAGAAATCAGAATAATCCAAAACTTCTATGACCTCTTAATTACTACTCTGACTTTAGGGGGTAACAACTGTTAGGGTCAGCTATGCTATGGACAAATAGTGACCTTCCTAACCTGGGATCAAAACACGATGAAAGTATGAAAATACATTTTTATAGTAAAAATACCAGCAATAGACTTTAATAGAAAAAATACCGAGTCTCCCATTAAATTTTGGCATTAAATGATCCATAAGGAGTTGATATGCCGTTAAACAACCTTTTATAATGCCTGTTTGAGGAGAGACTTTGTAAATCACAGATACATCAATAGTAACGCCTTAGAACAATACTCAGTCAAACGCCACTAATTCATACATATATATATATATATATATATATATATATATACACTCTCTCTCTCTCTCTCTCTCTCGACGTATGAGGGTCAAGCAGATCAGTTCCGAGGACCATCAACACTTGGGCCGAATACAAAGACCTGGTGTACTACGTGCCACAAGGTCCCCAAACGACCCTCCGTAGGTTTTGAATTTAGAGTTTTCCTTCTCCTAGACCAGTTGTCATCCAAGGCTATAGAACCCTGTCCGTCCTGCTATTTACCCATGCTAGAGGGAGAAGAAGAGGATTCACACCTTTCCCAAGGGTATTAGCACGTAATTGAATGTAATGGATTCGACTGGAATTCGAACTCGGCTCTCCGATTCCTCAATCCAAGCCGCTATCCATTACCACACCGTGTATATATTCCTTTACTTGCCACGTGTTCTAATTATTTCAAGATGAGGTTGACTGTGCTTGGTCTCTGGCGATACGTGTTCAAACCCAAGTGTCGGCAGCGACACTTTATTCCTATATGACACAACCAAAACTTATATTGGGAGCACATCATCTTCTGGACAGAAAATGAATTGATTAAGTACGCAAAAACAGACGTAAGATATGTGTCTTCTCATCGAATTTATTCAACCGTTACGACGAGGCAATCCAAAATGAATTGCAAATCCTACAAGGCATGTACAATCTTAATAATATAAGATGCGCAGATGATACCGTGTTGATAGGAGACACAGAAAGAAAAGGAGAAGAAAAGACTAAGCATCTAATTTAATGTATGGTCGTTGTCAAGTGAAACCGGGCTATGAATTCGAGATGTCAAAATCAAGCAAGTACATGAATTTAAATATCTGCGAAAGACGACGGAGAATGTGAAACCGAAATCCGAAGTCGCATTGGGATAGCGAAAGATGCCTTCCAAAAGCTAAACAAAGTATTATGAATCAGGAAAACTGAATTACCTGACAGAAGAAGAGGAGACTTGAACCAACAGAGATGTAATTCGACTGGAGGATGCTGAGAATTCAATGTACGGAACATGTAAGCAACGAGAAAATTTGAAGGAAAATGGAAACAAAAAGGACACTTAGAATTAGAAAAAGAGTTGAAATGTATAGGGTACATGAGGAAAGAAGGTTTGAAAAATTTGACATTCACAAAACATCAAAAACAAGAGGGACAGGAAATATGAAGTAACCTTCCGAATGAAATTGTGTAAATGGGTGACAGAACGGAGTGTGGTAGGGATAGTAAAAAAACAAACATTGCTAAGAGCGACATAGGATAAGAAGTTGGGAGTAGCCATGATCATCCACGTCCTGAAGGGACACGGCATGTAGAATAGGTGTAACTCCAACGGCGTGTGAAGCTATCATTTTATTGACTTATGCCTAAATATGTGCGTTTATGTACATACAGTGTAAGCCGGATATAAGAGAGTTGTCGGGACCGGAGAAGAAGTCTCTTATATCCGGGTTTGGTCTATTTTATATACATTAACACAGGCTCTAATTTGGGACCAGAGAAAATCTCTCTTATATCCGGGTCTCTTATATCCAGGTTACACTGTATCTTGTTGCAACTTTTACTGAGCATTTAAACATGTCAGACAGTTTCTTCCATTATTTCTTGTTTTAGTTGATTTTTAACCTCATATTTATTTATTTCCTCTCCCCTTCGATGTTGCCATATCATTTTAAAGTTAATTTTGAGAATAATTAAAAGGCAATGTTTACGAAATTTTATTTCATTGCATGGATTTATCAGGAATTGGGCTCAATGTTTACTTTTGCTCTTCAAGGATTTTAGAGCATTTTAAATGGGCAGGTAAGAAGGAATCAAGGTAAGATGATTGAGAAAATGAAGAGAGTGGTGAAATGAGTCGACATACGAACGCGCGCACACAAACGTACAGAGACAAACAGACAGACAAATAAGTAGACAGACTAACTGAACAAAACTAACAACATCAATTTCCTTCTTCCAACCGGTTGCAGCTGCAAGAGTTATTGCTATAAAACATGAAAAAAGAAAACGAGAAAAGAGCAAGAACAAAAGAAAGCAAGATACATACACACACACGTATATATATATATATATATATATATATATATATATATATATATATATATATATATATATATTAAAATAAAGAGAAAGAACAGTAAGATTTATAATCCGATGTTCTTATTAATTATTTTATTTTTTTAAAACAGTGCTCAATACAATTCTGCAGCGCATAAATATTATAAATTTACTAATTTAAAAATATGGATCCATCGCTAGACAGGAATTACCAGGTTTCAAAAACAGAAACTAAAAACTTCAAATTTAATTATAGAATTAAATCAAAATCCCTAGTACTATTTCATTTTCAAACGAAATTACTCGGGATTATAATTTAATTCTATAATTAAATTTTTTTTTGAAACATGGTAATTCCTGTGTAGCGATGGAACCATATTTTTAAATTAGTAAATTTATAATATATATATGTGTTTGTGTGTGTGTGTGTGTATGTGAGTGTTTGTGTGTGTGTGTGTGTGTGTGTGTGTGTGTGTGTATTAGTATTCGAAACAAAAGTAGGATAATGAATGGATTTTTCAGCGCGCCCACGTCGCTACCGAATGTGACACAAGGTTAACATTTAAAGTGGGTTTAAGGCCATTACCTAGGAAAAATTGATTGTTCAAGCCCCATCGACACTTATGTGCACGTCGAAGGATGATTCCAGCCTACTCCTGAAGGAGAGATATTGCTTGGGTGTTGCGGCTTGAACCTGATTTTAATTTCGAACTTTCACGGCGAAAGTGTCAGGTTAGTAAAGTGATGATAAAGAGATAAATTGGAAAAGCTATAAACGACGCGTTTATATATACACATATATATATATATATATATATATTATTTTAAGCAACAATATATATATGTATATAAAATTATATATAAGTAGCAATATGTATATATCTGCATAACAGGATGCGGCAGAAACACATCCCCACATATACTTCCCAGAAATGCCTTCCACATAATGGTAAGAAATTAACTAAATGAAGACACCATTGTCACAAATGTTTTAGCATTATGTGGGAGGTATTTCCGCTGCTCCGTGTATTATATGTATGCAACTATATACATATGTATATAATATATATTATATACATCTTACTTATTATAAAACGCAGATTGTGTGTGTGTGTCTGTAACGTTTCTATATTGGATCGGATTTCCTACATTTTTCAACCGATTTCAACAAAACTTCACAGGACTACATAAAATTACCTTGTGGTGGTTCTAACAGCGCCAAAGATGGGAGAAATATAATTGTTTTTGCACAAAACCAATTTGAAAACACGATTAAGAGACATCGTGAAAATGGAAGGGGGACAACTCACATCGGGTTCTTTGTGTGTGTGTATTCCTTTAAATATGGGATCAGATTTCCTATATTTTTCAGCCGATAAAACAAAACTTCACTTTTTTTTTTTTGGCAGGTAGTGTTTCTTATTCTCTTACACACTTTTTTCTTTATTTTTAATATTCACAATGCTTTAAAAATTCCATTTACAAGACAATTATTTATAATAAAATTCTATTCAATCGGGAGATTCATAACGATTGAAAACAATGTTTTTGTTTGAGTTTGGGTTTGACCAATTCGTAAAAAAAAAAAAAAAAAAAACCCAACTAATTCAGACATGCGTGTCCGTCAACCTTAAACAATAATCTTTGTCAATTTTATTTTTCAGTCTTTATACTTGATCTATCTCTTACTGTTATAAAAAAACTGATTAAGACATGCGTGTCCGTCAACCTTAAACAATAATCTAACGATCTCTACTGATTGTACGAATACAAACATCGGATAAATTCTTTATCTTTAGGGAAAGATAATGAAATCTAAACATACACAAGTCCTAACTAAAAATAATAACCGGAACGGGAAACTACTTTAAATACGCATGGTGTCCAATTTTTTACTGTATTCAATAAGTAAAAATCATAAATTGTAAAAGATTATTATTACAGAAAGGCTACTAAATGAATAAGATTTGTTAGATCATAATTAATAAACCCAAATAAAGTTAATATTTTTGTATTAGAAACAACGAGTGGAAAATATATTCAAATCAGAATTCTAATTATGAATCACCACAAGCAAAATATGCAATTTTTTTTTACTGTATTCAATAAGTAAAAATCATAAATTGTAAAACTAAAAGATTACAGAAAGGCTACCTACATTTTTCAACCGATTTCAACAAAACTTCATTTTTTTTGGCATGTAGTGTTTCTTATTGTCTTGCACACTTTTTTCTTTATTTTTACATTCAGAATGCTTTAAAAATTCCATTTACAAGACAATTGTTTATAATAAAATTCTATTCAATCGGTAGAGACTCATAACGATTGAAAACAATGATTTGTTTGAGTTTGGGTTTGACCAATTCGTAAAAAAAAAAAAAAAAAAAAAAACCTAACTAATTCAGACATGCGTGTCCGTCAACCTTAAACAATAATCTTTGTCAATTTTATTTTTCAGTCTTTATACTTGATCTATCTCTTACTGTTATATCCCCGGGCAACGCCGGGCTCTACTGCTAGTATGTATATAAGTATATAATATTATTCTGTACAAGTAACAATAGTTTTAAGTTATACTATTAAGTTATTAATTATATATTAATATATATATATATATATATATATATATATATATAAATGGACAAGGTCCGACAATTTATTTATTAAAGACATTTTATTATGTTTAATATCTATAAAATAACAACATTAAACATAATAAAATGTCTATATATATATATATATATATATATATATATATATATTATATTAATATTTTAATTATAATAATTTATCGTTATAATAAAAACATTTTACATCGCTACACAAAAGATTTCATATTTCAATACCATGATTGTATTTCGTCAGGCGATGGTAAATAACTTGTGATAAAAAAAAACGATATATATGGGAAATTTAAAAACAAATCCTTACCTCTTTTCGAAAGTTAGAGGGGGGCATAAGGCCAGAATTAAAAATCAGATCTAAAAGAAGAAAAATAAGGTCAGAAGGTGAAGGTGGCTAGGTTATTTTTCATGTCACGATAAGTTTGTTCGCAGACATGCCACTCAATCATTGTATTAAACATGTCCACGACAAATGTATTATGGATGTAGCCAAGTATATTGTTCCGATTTGTGGAAGTAGCCACAGAGATATTAGAAACAAAATTTTAAAAGAAATAATTTTTTATTCTTTTTTAAATATTTGGGAAGCTTCTTAAAGGGGCCAGTAAATAAAATTAAGAATGTGGAACTATTTACACACACACACACACACACACACACACACACACACACACACATATATAATTATTTATTTAAAAATATGATTCCAACACGCTACATAAGAGTTCTCATGTTTCAAAACAAGAGCCGAAAACTTCAATATAATTATTTGAATTATATTGAATTAAAGTAAGCTCTGTTCAGAATTAAATTGAATTAAAGTAAACTCTGTTCAGGGCTTACTTTAATTCAATTTAATTCAAATAATTATATTGAAGTTTTCGGCTCTTGTTTTGAAACATGAGAACTCTTATGTAGCATGTTGGAATCATATTTTTAAATAAATAATTATATTTATGCTCTACTTTTGTATCGAGCACTATTTTTTTTAAAAATAATAACAAAAATACTAAAGAACTCTGGATTATTTACCTAACGAGTTATTTCCTATTTTCTATATTTTTCACACACACACACACACACACACACACACACACACACACACACACACACACACACACATATATATATATATATATATATAAAAAAAGGCTTAAACACTTATATTCCATTGGAATCGTAAATACGATCCAATTCATCAGACCTACAAATTCAAAGAGAAAACAGAAAAAACAACTCCGGAAATAAAAAATAAAATTTAGAGAGAGTGTAAGTATGAGAGTGTGGGACGAATGTTAGAGCTAAAGAGAGGGGTAACAGACGAGAGAAGGTGGGGGATTAAAACTTAACAGAGAGAAGTTTTAGAGAGGTGAGTCAAAGACAGTTTAAGTGAGAGAAATATGAATGTTGTCGGATGTCTAATACATTAAAGATGTAACCGGAAAGGATACATTTTGTGGCGACATACACACACATTAGACGATCTAATCTTAAAGATCAGAAGAAGAGGGAGGGAAAGGAAAAGAAAAGAAAAAAAGGGTGGGGAGAGAGATGGAGAGGGGGGAACTGAAACTGAAGGGCATTTATTAAAAGGGCAATTAATTGTAATTAAGAAAATTTGACAAAATTAATATCAACTACAGGTTACAATCAAATATAAACGTATAAAAAATAAATATAACGGTTATCTAATCTAGCAAGGACCTATATCTCTATGTTCAAAAACACATGCGTATACACACATACACAATAACATATACACGTACATACATACATACATATAGGCGTGTACACACATACACACACATATACCCATGTACACATATACATACATACATATATATATATATTCATATATACATACATATATATATATATATATATATATATACACGTACATACACATACATATATGTATACATATACATGCATAAATACACACATACATATACACATACATCCATACACATCCACTCCTACAGATATACATTTACACACATATATACATCGGACATACACATAAACATATATACATAAAAACTTACATCTCCATACAATTACATACACCCATCTAATCAAATAAACAATGTATCCCTATATCTATCTGTCTAACTATATATGCATACATATATATATCATTTTTTGTTCGTGATCATATGTAGTCGCATGAACGTAAACATAAACTTAGTCTGATGAAGTCCTAATGGACGAAACGTGTCACACGAAAACCTTTTTTCACTTTGTCATACATCTATCAAAATATGTGTGTGTGGGGGGGCAACAATGGAAAATACCATGGATAAGTTAAATATATATGAAATAAAATACAGAGAGAATGAGGGAGAAGAAAAGAAAGAGAGAATCAAGCAAATGTACGAAGATTGTAGAAGAGAGGTAAATGAATAAAGATAGAGAAGCAATGAGTGAGAAAAGGAGAAATTGTATGAATGAAGAGACTTCAAAGAGTTAAAAATAATGAAAGCAAAAAGTGACTGTGAGAGAACAAAAAACAAAAAAAAAACACGAGAAAATGGTTAAAAGTAAGGAACGAAATAGAATGATGAAAAAGATGGAAAAAGACAAAAAGAAAAATATTGAGCGATAGATTGAGTGAAAGAGATAGATAGATAGATAGATAGATAGATAGATAGAGAGAGAGAGAGAGAGAGAGAGAGAGAAAAGTTTGGCATCTTTGACTTTATCCTTTAGCGATACTGGATATTTATTTAAGTGGGGCTTGTTGTATAAGGGTCCCAGGTATAGGTTCCCATGTAAATAAATGGCGTTGATAGCGCTGCAGTTACACTATTGCTTACAAAAACATGTCGATGATAGCCGGCCACCGCCACGCCCTCCTGACACATCCACATGGAGTAAATGTCACAAACCAAAACAACCGTGGGAGAGTCAGAATCGATGGGACAGCGCTAATAATAATGACCTGAGCATGGTTTCTCCCAACGGCTAATTTGCCTTAGGAAGAACTTTTCATCCCCTAAACGCGACAATTATTCTCATATATATATATATATATATATATATATATATATATATATATATATATATATATATATATATGGTGTTTCCGGTGATTACTGTTTACTTCGAAAACTATTGGGCAATTGTCGTAACTATTAAATTCAACTTACTTCATGAAACTAAAATACATGTCAACAATTTAAGAATAAAAGGCGAATTTTTTTAAGAGAATTTGACAAGAGAATAATATCACTAACTAGAAAGAAGGATATAAAGGAGAAAAGAATGAGAGGAGATATAGTGAGAGAGAGAGAGAGAGAGAGAGAGAGTGAGAGTGAGGGGGTATTTTTTGTACCCAAAATTAAATGAAATGTGACACAAGGTCAAGTTTAAAGTGAGAGTCCCACGCGTACATGTGACGAGGTAGAAATTGCTGAAACTCCGCGTCAAGGATTAGCTCTAGGCCTTACACGAAATAACGGTATTGCCTCTTCAGGCGAAAAGGATTAACGCCAGGCCTTACCCGAAATAGCGGTATTGCCTCTACAGGCGTCAAGGATTAACAACAGGCCTTACCGAAATAGCGGTATTACCTCCTCAGATAGATAGATAGATAGATAGATAGATAGATAGATAAAGTTGGAGGAAGCGGGTGGAGATAATCGGGAGAGATCGAGATCCTTAATAAACCAAACAGTAAATCCAGTCTCCTATACACATAAGGTTTTATTCCCAGGGTGTGTCGTATTTCTTGTACCAATTAAAATGCCTGTAGATAATGATATAACTAATTTCGTTCAGGCAGACGACATCTGTAGAAAAAAATATGGTATCGCTTTCCGCGCCGAATTTGAAAAAAAAGATTGCATTGCATTGACTGTTATTCTTATGTGAGACATGTTGAATTCGTTGTTTATAGAGAAGATATGGCTTCTCTGCGATTCACTAAAAAGCATTTACTTGAAGCCGCTGAATTCATCTTCCATCGATAATTGTCGCTGTTTTATATATATATATATATATATATATATATATATATATATATATATATATATATATATATATATATATGTATGTATATATATATATATATATATATATATATATATATATATATATATATATATTGGGGAGTAAAAAGAAATAAGATGGCGATTGATCTTGCATTTAAAGCTTTGAAGATCGTAGGTAAGAGGGAAGCAAGAACCCGGAAGAGAGTTCCACAGGTGAGAAGTGCGAGAAAGGATAGATTAGCATAGACCTTTCGTTTCCATTTATTTCAACAGTAAAAAAAACAATGAGATCTAATTGTCAGTCTAGTTGTGACCTTAAATATATGTTGTCGAGGTTCCAAACAGGCTTATTAGAACAATTACCACGAAAACATTTATAGAAAAGACAGAGGGCAGCCACGTCACTGCGGTGGAAATGTCGAGATGCCAGGCCAGGACCGATAATATTACAGACTCATAAATGTGCAAAATGGATTCTGGCGTAAAACATTGTTTGGTACGACACAGTGAACCAACCATCTTAGCGGCAGATTTAATATAATCTTTCCACCTCATGTCAGTGCTGTAAATATTGCAATTATCGTCTATAAATGCGGACACGTTTTATTCGCATCATTAAAATCAATCGGGCATCTCTTAATTGTGTGCATACTTATTAACTTAAACTACAGACATGCATTAAACTAACACGCGGAGATCAGTTACGACTAAATAGTAAGTACGATTCTCACTGGCTGACCCATATTTTCGGCCATGTGCCGCATATCTAAGCTCCGCTTACAAAATCAACATTAAATCAACCCGCGGACCAGATCTGATTCTTGAAAGAAACCTTAGCAAATAATGGAATACTCTGCTTGTCAAACGAATGAACGATTTCTCATGATACCAGATATTTACATTGTTCGGACTGTTGCACCCATCTTTATTGCTATATTTACGACGCTTCGGTCATTGTACGCTCCGGTCTTCGTCAGGTGATATTTGTTGGAATTTCGAACCGAAACCTTTATTTAGTTTACGGAAGTAGATTGTTCTAATTCCACATGCCATGCCTTTGGATATCACAGTTTTATTTAATTCCCCTTAGTAACTCAACTCTCTAAGTATTTTTGTTCTCTCCAGGGATTGAATTCACAACTCTTTGGGTCAAGTCACTTTTGGTTCAATCAACCAACCAACACTTTTACCCACTGAGTCATTTAAATATGGCAATAAAGATGAGGATTTATTTACCACCATCGAACTCGAACATAGTTAGACTTTTTATGTTGGAATCATTATTTGTCTTCATTAAAATAAAAAACAATTAACATTCCTAATTGGAATCGTCGGTTAAGCGCAAATGATTTTAATCATGAATTATTCATTGACTTGTGACAAAATATAATCCTTATTATTAATTTGGCAGGCCTAGTAACTGAGGGTAATGGGTAGCGGCTTCGATTGAGGAATCGGAGAGCCGAGTTCGAATTCCAATCAAATCAATTACATTCACTTATGTGCTAATATCCTTGGGAAAGATATGAATCCTCTTCTTCTTACCCACCACCAGCTATGGGTAAATAGTAGTACAGACCGGGTTCTATAGCCTTGGATGGCAATTGGTCTACCACAGAAAGAAATGGCAACCTACTGCGGGAGTCAGTCATGTATCTTTCTATACGTGTATCACGCATGGCACATAACTGACTGAGTAACTGACTCAATGTAATCTTGTTCCAATTCACGTCAGTGGAAAACGTGGAGTTTAAACATCAGTTATTCTGATGCAAGGCAAAATAGTTAACAACAAAAATATTAAACTTTATTTATTTGCAGGATTGTAGAAATGTGGGAATCGGTCGCAAAGCAATATTTATAAAGAAATAACGATGAAAACAAACATTTTTCATTTATAAATTTATAAAAATGTCTGTGGACGACAGAACAAGAAAATTTAAATAATGATGAGTAATTGTGATTATGTGTTTTTCTGGCATTTCTCTCATTTTCACTAACGACAAATTCACAAAAATAGATGAAGTGCAGCTGGATTTATACATTAGATGTTTTTTTTAATTTATAATTGTAGTTGTGTGTTTATTTGAGTTTTCTTGTTTTATAGTTCACATAAAATGGTAAATAATAAAATATTGCTTTGGGGTGGGTTCATATATTTTTATAATCATGTAAATAGAAAATTATTCTTGTATCCCTTGTTTCCTGTTTAGGATTTGGTTTCCGGTTCACTCTAAATTCATTTCCATCTCTTTCACCTTCGGTGATCCTTTGCATCTTGGTGGCATTATCTCCTTACTTGGGGGTGGTGCCTCTTACTTTGTAACCCCCTACCTCGAGTGACTCTTGGGCCTTGGGTGAATTATTAAAATACAACTTTAAATGCCGAATCTAGATGCGCCGTCAGTGTTGTTGCTCCCATGTCACTAGAAGTTTCGGGTCTAAATAAACAACAGACTTCTTCGATGGGCGACCCGACCGAATATGATCAGTATTCGGCCCGCACCTAGAACAAAATCTGCCACTAGCTTTAGGATGTGAATTATATAAGGTGCCCCAGTAGACAACAACCAATCAAGACTTCACTTGGGCTATTCGAAGTTATAGATTAGGTATGCATGGTTGTATTGATCTTCCTATATACGGCCAAGATAGGGTGTTTTTTTGGAAGAATAGAAGAAAACCTCCCCTTTTAACTTCTATAAAATAACTTATATATCATTGTAAATAAAAAAAAATCTTGATGGATTTAAATGTATGGGATTATGCTACTTTGTTTGCCAGGAGACTTTTCCTAAGGTGGCCCTTTTTATCTAGGTGGCCCATTTTCCTAAGGAATCCTTTTTCTTGAGGTGGCCATTTTTCCTATGATGGCGTTGTATAAAGCAGTATAAATGGAAAGGGCATAACCCCACTTCTCTCTCTCTCTCTCTCTCTCTCTTTCTCTCTCGTTCTTTAATTGCAGGATGTCGTAGAGACAATAGGTATTACTTTTCTTCTTTGTGGTAGGTACCATTATTAGTCCCTACAACCTATCATATATATACAGGGTGCGGCAGAAATAACTCACGGAAATACCCCCTAGACATACCTCCAACATCAGGGGGTTCTCAACTGGGGTGAAATTCACCCTCGGTGTGGGGGGTGAATTTTGGATTATCAGGGGTGAATTGTGAGCACAGTAAGTTTGTCGGGGTGTTGAGAGCGATTATAGGATTTAGTCGATCTGGTCTGTCACCTAGAAAAAGGGGGTGGGGGTGGATGGCATTCTGGCAAATGGTAAAAGGGGTGCATGGGGCAAGCAAGATTGAGAATCCCTGTCCTACATAGTAAGACATTAGTGTCAATGATGTCTTCATCTAGCTAATATGTTATCATTATGTGAGAGGTATCTCTGGGAGATATATGGGAAAGGTATTTCTGCTGCACCCTATATATATATAATCGACTCTCCCGTCGAATTCGACGTATGAGGGTCAAGCAGATCAGTTCCCAGGAAACCGACAGCCCGACAACAGCACATGAGATTTGATTATCGTGGTGAAGGTTTCGTGCAGGACAATCCACACTTTTTGAAGGGCCGAATACAGAGACCTGGTGCATATATATATATATATATATATATATATATATATATATATATATATATATATATATATATATATTGTTGTGGAGTCCACCCCTTTTTCATACAAGTGAACTCGACCAGTGTGTACTTGTACTGCTGCCAGTGAATACCCGGGAGTAGGGAGATACACTGATACAGTGAGAGTGTGATGTAACCGCTTTGTAGGAGTCACAGTTGCGAGCACGTAGACTCAGAAGGAAGTCATACTTCGATACTGAATTTCCCAGACTGTATATATATATATGTTTATTGCTACTAACCGCATTTCTGGATCTACTAACCGTATTACCAATTGTGTTATTACGTCAATACATTTATTTGCTATATTTCAATCCTGCGTTTGTCATTCATTTTGAAACCGGATTTCATCTCGGAATACACAACATATATATATATTAGATGCAATGGCTAAATTGTTGTCTAGTTTACGCAAAAATGAAAATAGCACTGACATTTCATTTTAACAGATATGTTTACCAAAATTACACAAAAATATCTAGAAATACTAAAGAGTAAATTTGTTCAGTAAAATCATCAATGGCATCTAGATGACTTCGGAATCTCCTGTAACTCTTCTGGACGTTTTTCTTGTTTAAGTTGGTGAATGCTAACATAATCCTTACATTCAGTTCATTTTTGTGCAACAAGGATCTTTCTAGTTCTGCGCACCACACATAATAATCAATGGGGATGCAGTCTGGAGATTTAGGTAGCCAGATATAAGTAGTGATAAATTATTTAACCAAACACGCTTGACTAAAAAATATGCTGCCTATATATATATATATATATATATATATATATATTATCGCTAATCGATAGCACAACTCGGAGTTTCATGCACAACGCAATCTTCAGGTGCTGGGTAGAGACTGACACTTACATCTTATTGATATTTAATAGCTCTGTTATATTACATCGAGTAATATTTTATTTACACTAGCACCCAATATGCGATATCTTATATATATATATATATATATATATATATATATATATATATATATATATATATATATATATATCCAGCACACGAAAATATCCCTATACGTACCTCCAACAAAAATAACGACTTCGCTACAAACGGTTAATTCTCACATTTTAAGCTATTTTATAACATTTTTCTGGTCAACTGTCCATTTATTAATATGTGATGCGGTCCGCAGAAAGGAAAAACTTGCTGATCTTTATTTGAAAAAGTTACTTGGTTTGTCATTGTTAAAGCTTTGGATGAAATAAAATCTAAACGGACCAGAAGTAATGTTTAAAATTTTGCACTTTTGAGTTAATCAATGTTGTGAATCCTCAAAATCGTGATCCTGAGTTTATTACTTAGTGGCTTCGGCCATAATGAGACTGTACATCAGCGTCTCAGTTATCTGATCTTTGTTGATTTAACTAATCTGTCTTGTACTTTCAAAAACATAGCCACTCGTAAAACAAGCCGCCATTACGTCTTTTTTTCTTATCAACGGCAACCATGTTTTGTCTTCTTGTCGAGTGTGAACAAAATGATGACGAAATGGACGAGGGTTGCTGATTGGAGATGCCGGGAAGAGAGATTTAGTTAAAGGGGTGATGGAAGGAAAATCACTCGTAGTTTGTTAGTGAGCTTTTTTCGCTTCGGGGAAACAGCTTTTGCTAAGTTGAAACAACAATTGACGCAAGCGCCCTTCTCCCAGGTGAAGTCGTCTGTTTGTTTATTTAAGGCAATCAGCAAAACGAGCAGAGGCGTATCTGGCAGAGCACACGGCATCATTCCTCCCTCTCTTGCCGCCTCTCTTATGCTACACTACCACCACTATCGGGCGTTACCTTTCGACAGGAGTTCATCTAGCGAATTCAGGGCATAAGCCAGACTTACAAAAGACCAGACGATCGCGACAAGTGTTTCAGCAGTGATCTCCTCTTGTACCTTGGCAGACATGTCAACGTTTAACAATATTTTGGCGATGTGATTTTTGTTTTTTAAACTACGTATAGACACGTGTATACAGAAAGGAATGGACTGTATTGGATTAGGAAAATTCTGAAAAGAATCATTTGAAAAAAAAACTTTCTTTACTGAAAAATTAGTCCTGGGTATGACGATAAACTGCATTCGGCAGCAAGGCTTCTTATCTAGAGATTGGAAGTTTTGAGGAGCATGGAACTACCTATTAATTACTGTTGTTCTCAGGTTCGCCTTAGCCCGGAGTGGTAGCTCCTGTTTGGGTTCCAACTGGGGGCAAATAGTGACCCTCCCGCCAAAAACAAAAAAAAAAAAACAAACACTATGAAAGTAAAATGAATAACAATGCATTTTATCTGTTTTTGAAAACATACAATTGCGTTCAAAATATATTTAGTTGAAGCCATAAAATTGTTCAAAATATTTAGATTTCAGCATTACCTATCAGTCAGTTATGTACCATGCGTGTTACACGCTTAGCCGGTCATGTATCGAAAGATACATGACTGACGAGGCAGATTTTTTCCCGCAGTAGGTTGCCATTACTTTCTGCAGCAGACCAGTTGCCATCCAAGGCTATAGAACCCGGCCTCTTATTTACCCATAGCTAGGGGGTGAAGAAGAGAATTCATACCTTTTTTCAAGGGTATTAGCACATAAGTGAATGTAATGGTTTCAACTAGAATTCGAACTCGGTTCTTCGATTCCTCAATCCGAGCTGCTATCCATTACTCCATAGAGGTTGATATACTGCGAAACGAAATCGATCAACCATCATGAAATCATTTTCATGACATTAATCTGTATAATACCCTACAATTTTTAAATCAAAATTTATTTTAAAATATAACTTCAACAAAACTAAAATATAAAACATGACTGCTTCTAGTAATTATTTTCACACAAACATGTGCATGCACAAAAGCTAAGTATCATCTATCATGTTTTCAATTGTGAAAGCAGAACAACATGCATCATATATTGATTACTTCAAAGCTCCCAAGAAAATTAAATTACTGCAAAAGTGACCCATAAGGTGTTGATATGCCGTTAAACAAACAAATCAATCAATTACTGAAAGCGTAGTTAACTAAATTATCTACAGTCTTCATCTTTTATTGTAAGAGGCAAATGGAAACTTGATATTTGACTATACATTTAATGCTGATTTTTAAGAAAATCGTTTAGAGGCAAAAAATTTAAATTTCTTCCAAAAAGCACTCAATCAAGGAATCTTGACTTTTCCCATAAAAATCATATGCAGATAATTCTAGGAAAATATCTTTTATGGAACACTTCTTAATATTTACATTATCTTTATCCATCATGTTTCCGTAAAACGTAGTCGACCATGACTCTCGACAGCTTCATTTTCTCCTGAGAAAGAGTATTTCTCTCTTGGCTTTGAATTAAAAATTGTTCTTTTAGACTCGTTTCCAACCAAGAATAAAAATTTCAGTCTGTTGAGCTAACGATAACTTTTTCGTTTTCATACTTTTCCCAAGGGTATTAGTGCAATGTGAATTCGACTTTCTGATTATGTTTTCTTTACACTTAGACGTTAATCCATTCTAAACATGGCCAATAGAAAGGAAACAAATTCTTGTCATTCAGTGTATGCGAAAACGTTAAAAAACTAAAAATAAGTTAAAATAAACATCATACTATGCATGTATTTAAAACGTTTTAATTTATTCTATATATATGGAGACTTTTAACGACCTTGTATTGTTAGAAAAACTATCCGATATATATATATATATATATATATATATATATATATATATATATATAAAATATGATTTTAAGGTATGCTATATTTAAGGGTTTAAATGCTCAATACATATAGAGAGCGCATGTAAATATAAAATTGGACATGGAAGTCAACATCCAACGGCGGCAGTCTGTTTCATGCTTATACGCAATCATCATATATATATATATATATATATATATATATATATATATATATATATATATATATGTCATTGATGCATCTTGGGTAGTCTATTGTATTGTTCTCACAGTTATTTTGATGGGCCGTAATTGTTATGTTTCGAATTATTCTACAGGCTGTTGGGTGGATATAATTTTGGACCCGGATGCAGTTTTTTTTAACATTTACAAATTTATTATTGATTATTTTATTGTTGGTTGTTATTCTGAAAAAAACTTGAACCAATGATAAGTGCATATAAATAAAATCGCGAAATATAAGCAGTCAATTGCTGATGCCCCCTGACCAGAGGTCGGGCGGCTCCGTCTATGAAACTCTGGAGTCAGGATGCTTAAGGTAATATCATTCAGCTAAGTGACAAACCTTTTACTTATATATATATATATATATATATATATATATATATATATATATATATATATATATAATATATATATATATAATTTAAAAAATTATAACATAAATATGTTATAAGATCACGACAGTAATAGGAGCTAATATCTAAGTATATGATTGGTGTATACGGAATAAATTCCAATAACCAAAAATTACTATTCTTAAATTCTTAAAAAAATAATACAAAGTTTAAAATTATAACAAATATAATTATTTATGTTATAATTTTTAAATAAATAATTATATCTTCTACTCTGTATTGAGCACATTTTTAAGAATAGTTTGTTTGTTATTGGAATTTTTTCCGTATACACCAATCATATACTTGATATATATTCATATCTATCTATCTATCTATCTATATATATATATATATATATATATATATATATATATATATATATATATACTCTTCCTATCCTAAACAAATTTGACGCGAGCAAATGTAGACAAGAATAATTACAAGCCTGTCTGCACGAAACTAACGTAATGTTACGACACCAATTGCCTTTAACAACTCAGAAAATAGACCCAGCGAACCGACTTTAAATTCTGATGCCACTTTCACATGAATACATTTTGGAAAGAAACGAAACCAACAGTTTCTGTGTCTTTAACAATTTTGACACGCCATGGTGATAGTTTCGGGGAGAGAAAAAAAACTGGCGCTGGACAAATTCGTTTCATCTTAACCCAATACAATGACGAATATCCAGACTCGTTGCTAAGTATGTATGTGTGTTGGAGAGTGACTTGTACACCAGGAAAATCATAGCCGCATGTGAAAATGATGTGAAGTAATTTTAGCGTAAGTTCTTACTTGCGGGTCTTTTGACTTAAAGGCCGCCCCACCCAACTGAAATCCCTCTGCTTGCGATTATTCATTCTTGAGATTAAGACAGCTGGTTTGGGAACGACTGAATGGTCATCTTTGTCCCATAAAGAAAGAGGAAATATTTCGGACAACGCAGAAATAGTCTTGTTTTTCACCTTGAAGCAAGAAATTTTAAGGAAAATAGAAACGAAAAGAATACATAATTAAAATCAGAAATAGACAATTAACATTTCTACGACACATAATGAGGAAAGACGGCTTGAAAAATTTGATACACCTAGGACATATTGAAACAGTATGTAGCCTGCCTAACAAAAGTGATCAAATAAATAGCTGAACAGGGATTAATTAGGATAGTGAAAAAAACTGATATTACTAAGAGAGGGATAAAACAGGAGTTTGTGGAAAGCCTTGAAACCTCCTGATGCAGTACATTAAAAGATGAAGAAATGCCTTGGTTACGTCTCCATGAAATCAGTCGTCATTACATGTAATAAATATTATTCAGGGAATATGGATTAAAAGTGTTTTTTTCAACGATTATTTGCTTAATATAAAAGAATTAACGAAAATAAAAGCCGACGTGTAACAAGGGAGATCATTCCATACCTAACGTGTTACTCTTTTGGCTTAATGATTTCATTTTGCAGTTTTAATTAACTGAAGATTTTAAACATATCCTTCATTGAAAGAATTGAATTCTTTTTGTTGAGTATAGTATTTGAAAATCTATATTAATTAAAATATTCCTACTTCTTGAAGGACACATAATATTTTGACTCATAACAGATTATAGAAGCCAATAAAAGTCAACATAGTAATATTATTTTTAATTTTTTTAAAATTACATAAGATTTACATTTTTTTAATAGTATTTTTCCATCTTAATTTTAGTTGTTTTTTTTTTTTATCGTACTCACGCAACACGCTCCTTCCCAGTCTTTTAAACAGGGGTAGAGGTTTATACAGACAAACCTCTCTTCAACGGACTAATAGGGGAAAGGGTGGTCCGTTAAAGCCGTTTGTCCGTAGATGAGAATAGATTATTTTTTACTTATGAAACCATTATAGTAACTAGCAGTAGTTATGATCTCAATGTAGATACTATAATCATGTATATATGGCATTAAATAAATTTATACTTCATATAGATATATTAATCAAAATAACAAAAATCATATATTTCTCACAGCTTCTTACTCACGCACGCGCTAATGTATCGTACTTTCCGTCTTTGTTCACAATTGAAAGGCCAACTACCGCCGCCAAACGGTCACATTGAGAACTAATACGACTCGTTCCATTAAACCCGCAAATTTTGAAATACATCGCTTTTTGGAAAAAAAATTTTCCTGCAGATTTTTAAAAATTTTGCCTGCATATTTTGTCCGTTGCATCCGAAATCCGTTGATTTGGGGTGCGTCGATGAGAAGTTTGTTTGTACATTGATTTTTCTTAAGGATTGGGTTTCCGGTTCCTTCTAAAATCTTTTTATTCTTTTTCAGTTCCTTGCGTCTTAGTGGCATTATCGCCTTGCATGGGGTGAATTGATTAAAAATAAAATTTACAGTCGTCAGCAAACAGCATGAACTGAAAATAAGCAATACGCCCCATGCCGAGATTCGAACTAGCAAACCCTTTTTCTGCTGAAAACCCTTTTTCGTTCGATAGCTGTTCAACCAAATGATCTATAAAAGCCAATATCTGAACGCGCTTAAATCCAACTGTTCAACTTTTACTCCCTTTTACTCCGAATGCTCAGTGCAGTCATCTTTGTTTATGCACACACACACACACGTAGTATTAGTAGAAATATTATCTGGAATTTTATTATTAGATGAAGTATTGTCAGTTATTATTAATTTTAGACATTTAACGATACCGTTCCCACTCATTCTCTTTCACCATAGTATCTTTGTATGGGTTTTACCAACAGCTAATGACCAACAGATTTTTCCCTTGCTGTTATCAAGATCCAGAATAAACAGACAACTATCAGCAGGGTTAACGATCAAAGTGTTAGAGATTAGGGTAGGGGCTAAGAAGCCTATCTGAATCTTCATCGCAAGCTTAGGCTCATCATCTACCGAAGATAGACAACTGAAAAGAATACAGTGATTATGAAATCATTACGAGTTAAACTTCCTGTTTGGCTTCAATTCAACTTTGATCGCAACAGTCATTCTGGGTTAAAGTTCAGAACATCTTTACTTTTCTATCTTTGCCTATTCAATTTCGTTTTTGTTGCAATCACTAAAGGCATCTTTTACTTTTTCAGCCATTATTTATCATTTTCTTGTCCTTCCCGTTTCTATCCAATTGTTTTGTATCTTTCTTTCTTTCTTTCTTTCTTTCTTTCTTTGCTAGGCTTACGACCTCATCACATTAAAACACCGGTTCTCATAGGATCACCAAAGTTAAGCAACGTCGAGCCGGGTCAGTACTGAGAGAGGTGACTGCTTGGGAATACCAGATGCTGTAAGCTATGATGCGTGGGTGGTGTAAAGATAACGGCTTGCAATTGGAATTCGGCTCTCTGATTTCCAATTCAAGTAGGGATCGTTATACTTACTCACCCTTGGGAAAGGCATGAATCCACTTCCATGGCTTTCGGTTAATTAGTAGGGCTTCTATCAGTAAATCAATATTATCTCCAAAAACTTCTTACAATCTAAAAATATTTTATGGCATTAAATAACCTGCCAATAAAAAAAAAAAAAGAAAGAAGGTTGCTGAAGGTTTATAATACCCAGAAATTCATACACAGATGTCCTCAAGGATCCATGGCACATTGAATAAAGATCCAGTGACAGGACCCAAAGAGTGTGAGTTCAATACCCGGTTAAGGCAGTGGAGAACTTGCAGAGGGGAATTAACAATCAGATAACTGATAACTGACATCCATTAAACATGGCACGTGGAATTAGAACAATGAGCGAAATAAGGGGTTCAGTTCGACATTCCAACCACCTGAAGAAAGCCGGAGCGTACAACGGCCGAAACGTTGTAATAAATATGGCGACAAAGAGTCCAAATAATGTAAATAGTGTACATCTCAGAAATATAGACAAACCTGCAAAAGGTTGATAAGTCATAAAAACTGATCAGGTTGGCAATTTTTAAATACCAATAACTTAGAAAAAAGTAAATAAATAATCTCATAAATATCTAAACGTCATTTTTCTTGTTTTGTTCTTTTCAAGAACAAGCAGTAAAATAATAAACCAAAAAAAGTAATGTTGAAAAGCACAGAAAAATGGTTTGATATTAGTTACAAAATCAATTAATATTAGATAAACTGATAATAATAATAATAATAATAATAATAATTTAAAAATACTGTATCCACACTGCTTATGTGTTTGTTCTTTCTTAACTTGTTCCCGTTTCTACTTCTATTTAAACCAAAGAAGTGACAACCAAAATTTCCACATATGAATGATAAATAAAAAGACTAAAAAAAAAAAAAAAACTTTTTATTGTTTAAAATAAAAACAATATATTTTCACATAAAAATTACAATTTTTGGAAACAATGAGTAAGTTTGGATGAGTGCTTGGCCGGTGTGTTTTTGTATGTGTGTGTAATACATATGTGTGCGTGCACGTGTGTGTGTGTGTGTGTGCACGCGCGCACGTGTGTGTGAAATTTCAGCTGCCCGAAGGAAAGATATTATCCATGGTGGGGAACGAAGGCTCGGGTGTAGACTTTCTAGAAAGAAAGGAAATCGTATTGTCTTTTATAATCCTTAAACAGTGCCACCTAACTGCTTCTTGGCATCCTAAGTGGGGGTAATTCCGAGAAACTCAAAGATCTGTCAAAACTATCACAAGTAGATACTATTTCTGAGACGAACATCTACTGATATCGAAGGTGGATCTCGATTTTTTTATGGCTTGATTTGTCCATTTTCCTTTTTGGAATCAAGAATTTTCATAATAAAAAGTGTGCTTGTGTGTGTATCTCTACGTGTGTGTGTGTGTGTGTGTGTGTGTGCTTTTGCATTTGTATGTAGATGCCTATATATATATGTGTGTTTTTATGGGTGTGTATAATGGTCGGCTACTCGTTTTCGACCGTGCTCGTCTGCCAATGTGCCTACTTTTCACTCTTATTGACGTCTGCTCAGACCCACTTGTGTTTCTTCAACATGCACAGTGTGAACCTGTGGTTTATACTACATCTATGCTGAGTGGACTTTCGAGAGTGCATCACAGATTAATCAAGGAGAGTACAATCAAACCCTCGGTCAGGGTGGCTTGTGACGTTGTGCCAACACAACGATTGACAAGTTCCAAACAGTTACGCTGTCTACTTAATTTCACTTCGAAGTTTATAGTTTCCAGGCACTTGGGATAATCTCCGCAATAAGTGGAAGCTATGTAGTAATGTAATGCAATCCATCTTGAACGTTCAACAAGAGGCCAGGTTAGGTGGCGTTCATTGTTGAGGGTACAATGAATTGAATTGTTGAATTACAATACAAACTGAAACATGTTACATAGAGAAGAAATTGTCATAACCATAACTGCTACGAGAGCTAACATGAAGTGGAATTGCTCAGTAAGGTATAGCGACAATCTCATGGGTCACGGGAAATTTGTTTTCATGAAGAAATTGTAATAGGTGAGTGTTGAGCTTTAAAAAGAAACAATAACAATAAATCTCCCTGTATCTGAATTAACACACGAAGGCGGATCAACAAATCCATAACCTAAAACGCAGTAATAAAATGAATGTTGAGCTGAAATGTTCACTGTATAATGTTTGATCTGTGTGATTAATATTAACTCCAGAAGTGCTTTGACAAGAAAGGAACTTAAGTTAAAAATAAATATTTGTTGCTTAAATAAATACTTTTTTTCATTATTAGGCTTAAGACTTATTGATATACCTACATATAATAATAATAATAATAATAATAATAATAATAATAATAATAATAAATTTATATTTTTTTACAATGATGCTCACTCTGTACAAAGCCCAAGAGCCACTCGAGGTCATAGAATAAGAGGCACCACCCCAGACAAGACGACAACGCCACCAAGACATCACCGGAATTGAAAGCGAAGGAAAGGAACTGGAAACCCAGCCCTAAACAGGGAACAAGGCATTAACCTTTACTCATGTTCAAAAGACCGGAGAGGCGTTTCAACTGGACAGTAGGTGAACCATTCTACCGCTTTTATATATAGATGAATGTGTATATGGTTGTATATTTGGGCAGCAAATCCTCTTTTATACATGTTTCGATGAAAATGACTGACCAGGTTTTTATTGCATTTTTCCTGTATTTGAACAAAGAATTTCACATCATTCACAAAAGCACAAACAAAATCCATGAAATTAGGTGAAAGCGCTCAGAACGAACAAAAATCATTTGAACAATTTTTACATTCACTAAGACCCCAAAAGAAATATCTTGTTCACATACAAGAAAAATAGAATAAAGTTAACAGAAGTACGTTGTCAGTCATTCTTAACGAAAAAATGTAAATTTAAGCAACAATCCTTTTTTTTAATAAATGTTTCAATGAATGTTACGGAGAAGGAATTTATTTTTTTTTTATAAAAGTTTTTTATTCAATTTTTTGTAGTGACCTTATATTTCTTTTATGTGATGAGAAGCAATAGTGTGTAGAAAAGATTAATCCCTACGGACACTTTCTACACACTCTTAGTCATCATAAAAGAAAATATGCAAGAACATCAGAAAAAAAAAAAAAAAAAAACTGAATAAAAAACTTACAAAATCTTCCTTGTCCATAATATTCAAGGAAACCTTCACATTTACAGGGTGGTCCGAAATTCTTGTCATCCTAACCCTCTCTTCCAAACTGTAGGAGCTCGTGTCAGCCATCTGAAATAGAAAATTATATCATATAGGGGTGACAAGACTTCAGGACTACCCTGTATACGAATATTTCTTTCTGAAATTTTCTTGTGTATGTGCAAGCAGACAAATGGGTATGATATGTATACATTCACCATGATGCCATTCAGCTTGTCATCGGGTAAGACAAGTTAAAAAACTTATTGGATTCTATTTCCTGACGATCTGTCTGTCAGGAAGCATCTCGCCGTTGCACTAAAAGAGTTCGGGTCAGGAGGCCTCACAGACGATATGCTGATAGAATTAGGATATTTTCTGCACTCATGCGCGTGAGGACCTGCTATAAGAATAAACAGTGCCCCATCCCATCGCTGTGGGAAGATGCGTAAATTGTCTGCAATTTTCTGGACACACCCATATGCAAATGTGTGTGGGTCTTAGCTGTTAAAACGACTTTGCTTTACATTTGTTTTTGTTAAAAAAGAAATAAATAAACGTTTCTTACTAAGCTTAGTTTGGTACAAGGCCATGTGTAATGAAATGGGGGGCGTGGCATTAAATGATAACAAGAGATTTAATTCATCATTATTTAACAATTTATTGCAATATTTTTTGTCAGTTACTCTCAGCCAGTTTTTAGTATGGGAGCGGATCCGGACGCCTCTCGTCCGATACGCGGACCATACATTCTCCGTCAGAGGTGTGTGAGAGACCATCCAGACTGCCAGGGATGGTTGATTTTTTTAAACATATCAGATCATTGTTAAATTTCGTGTCTGATTTTCATTGTTAATATAAAATGACTGCAACTTGACATTGGCGTTTGTTTTGGTGTCAATTTCTGGTGTGTTTTAGATTGAAAATTTTCATTGTTCACTTGCGAGACAAACTTTGTTGAATGTTGACGTTTTGTCCACAAATGAAGGCCTTAAAGATGGAAGATGAAAAATTTCGCCCTATTATGCTCTATGAGTTTCCGACAGGAAGAAGCTTCGGAACTGTGACAAACAACTAAACATTCATAAGGTTTATTTGCATTTTGCCCAGCACTTCGGACGGTCAAAAAATATTTTGATAGATTCCAACCTAATTTTAACCTAAACGATAAATCACGTTCCTTCAAAACGAGCCTTGCAGAAGCTAAAAAATGGAACAACCTCCAGAACCCACTATAGTCTCTTGACTTGGCTTTTTCGGATTTTCATTTGTTCCAAACAAATCAATTAAAATCACGAAAAAAATCGCTCTGTACAGTTCTTCCAACAAAAAAACAAACAAACAAAAAACACAAAGTTTCTACAAAAATGGCATCCACAAGTATGTAGAAAGATGGGAGACGGTTGTTACAATGATGGAAACTATGTACTTGATTAAAAAATGCAAAATTTGTTTTTAATTTTCTAATCAGGCACGAAATTTTGCAATGATTTAATAAATATGTCCAACACATTTCCAAATACCTTTCTATATGTGCCGGAAAAATGAATGAAACATATCTGGAAATTCAAAGAATTTAAGACTATTACATCTTGGTGTAAAAGAAGCACATGGAATGGAACTCAGCAGAGAAATCTAAACTAATGGTGAATAATACAAACAACATCAGTACCAGCGTCACCATGGACGTTGAACCACTGGAGGAAGGGTCCAGCTTCAAATACTAGTCAAAAGATGGCACTTGCAATGTGCACACTGATCGCCTCAGCCACAGCAGCGATATCTAGACTGGATAGGATAATGGAAGAGCAACATCAGCTTCAATGGTAAGTTCGTATCCAGTCTGAGACATTCCTGGTTGAGACTGGAAAAAGTATCATGCAAATTGAGAACAAATGTTTGAGAAATCTCTTCCGCATCTCCTACTGGAAGCACAGAATCAAGGACTATGTACGGAGTAAGGTCAAAAGTCTCATGGGCCGACAGGAATATCTCCTCGCCACTATAAGCCTCGGAAGATGTTATGCTTTGGCCACGTCACACGGAATAACAGCTTCTACAAGACAATCATGAAAGGAATAGTTGAAGGCGGACGCAAGCGTGGGCAGCAACGTAAAAGTTGTTTCCACAACATCAAAGAGTAGACGGTCATGACAATGCCACAGCTACAAGATCATCCTAGTTGTCTATTTTATCTGCCGTTACGTAGTCCCAACGATTGAAGCTGTCAAAGGACTGATGATGATTCTTTCTTTGGTACAGTGTTTTCCTGCGTGAAAATATTTGCTACAAATGGTTTAGACCGGTAAAAGTATACAAATAACGAGAGCCCAGTGAGAATCGAACTCGGCCAGACTAATTCGCGAACCCTTAATTTACAGCGATGGGACCTTGTTTATCTGCAAATGTCTTTCTGTGTATGACAGCGTTGTTCTGATGGAGGATCTATGTAGTAGGAATGTGTGACCACAGGGTACGAAAGTCGGCTTAGAACACAGTAGGGAATGTTGTTAAAAACTGAAATTTATCAGTCGGTGTCGACACATTTAAATGCACTCAGGTAAGTCAGCTCTCTGGGTAGACAAATTAAAAAAATATGCACGCGTATAGCTACTGTCAACATCTGGAATTATGCCTGTACATCCTTTTAAAAACAGACCTCCAAAATAAATATTTGACCCCAAACAGGCGTGTACAGATTGCATTCACCATCAAACAAAATGACCGTAACAGAAGAAATAATTTTCTTTTTAACAACTAAATTTGCGTTAATCATTTTCTCTATTCGAAAGTTTAAAGACTGAACGTCAAATTTGGCAGTTAAAATTGAGTTGGTCAGATCGAATCTCTGAGTTGGTAAATTCTTGTGGTGATATCTTTTCGTTTCAGATGATAAATGACAGTAATATTAATATAATTTATTCAAAATGTCCCGAGCAACGAATGCAACATTAATAAGATTTTTAATACAATCTTTAAATGGGGGTTAATTTCATTTTTTGTAGAAATCGTTTATTGACAAGATTTCAACTGTGGACATAACAGACAGTTGTTAAATTTAAAAACTAAAACATCTATCAGTATTTGTCAGACATTCATGAAGCAGTTGGCCATTTACATTTAATGAATATGTTAATTGGAAGTCAATCTTTTCGCTTCATATGACAGAGTTTTAATTTTTTTGGCATCACTTTACCATAATTATGGTTCTCTAGATTTACTATATGCATAAAGTCTCATAAGGCATTTTCCTGCTAAGCAAGCTATCTATCTATCTATCTATCTATCTATCTATCTATCTATCTATCTTATTCATTTATATCAGTCATTCCACATGTATGTATGTATGTATGTATGTATGTATGTATGTATAGCAGGCTATCCCTTTCACTATCTCTTCATTATCTATCTATCTATCTATCTATCTATCTATCTATCTATCTTATTTATATCAGTCAGTCTATGTTTGTATGTATGTATCTCAGGTTATCCGTTTCACTATCTCTTCATATCTATCTATCTATCTATCTATCTATCTATCTTGTAATATTATGCTTTTAGACGTTATTAAAACATACGCATAATTAAAAGTTTCACAGGACATAATCGGTTCTCTCGTTGTGGCTATGCATCGAGACAACTGATTGCCAGACGCTTAAAAAGAAATCACGTAAATAGACTTGGAGGAGTCATTCCCTGCCCCAGTTGTTGTTGTATTCCAAGTTAAAGACTCGCTTTGGTCGCGGAGACGTGGCCCGTAATTCTCGTGGGTGAAGCCACCACACTGGCCGTTGATTTCAGTCTAGGAAGACTCCCAGTCAGCGGTGCCTTGTCATCACTACATTAGATATACAGACAAACCACTCATCAACAGCGTAATAGAGGTGATGGGTGGTACGTTAAAGCCGATTGTCCATAGATGGCAAGGGATTATTTTTCAATTATAAAACCACTGTAGTAACTGCCAGTAGTTAAGATCATAATGTAGATACTATAAATATGGATATATGGCATAAACAAATATACTTAATATACAGTGCTGTTCCATAAAAGTGACTCACCTGATTTTTTTTACTTAAAATTTTTTTTGCCTATTGTTTTTGGAGTCAAACTAATTTTTAATCTTACTAATATAAAGACCTCTTCCCGACCACCTAGTAAAAAAGTTTACTCACCCTAAGGTATTCTATTGATAATTATAATTTTGGATATAAATGAGATTTAGGCAAAAAAGTGACTCACTTATTTCCTGCAACTATTAATCAATAGAAACATAACCGAACAGCTTTAAATAAAGAATAATAGAGGTATATTTTATTTATAATAGGTAATATAGTTCGAAATATTTAATAATCTATGGGTCCTCCTTTATTTTGAATAACCTTTTCAACCCTTTTTGGCATTGACTTGATTAGGTTCTGGCAAATGTCATCTCCAAGCATTGAATTCCATTCGGATGTGAAATTCACAATCAAATCCTCTTTGTTGCTTAACTGCTTTCTCAAGAGCCTGTACTTTGTAATGCTTCAAAAGTTTTCTATGGGATTGAGGTCAGGAGATTGGGGTGGCCATGCTATAACACTCACCTGCTTCTCATCAAAGTATTCCTTCATCAATTTTGATTTGTGACAGGGAACATTATCCTGCATAAAAATGAGCTTGGTGGGGTCGATTTGCACCCTTTCAGTAGAAGGGAGCAGACAAGACTCTAAAATTCTCATGTACTGCTCGCTCCTGAGGGTCTTTTCAATAGGTTTTAAGAAACCAGTTCCATGAAAAGAAAAGCATCCCCAGAACATTATACTGAACGGATGCTTGACAGTACTTACTGCTAAATTCAAAGAGCTTTCAAAGCTTTTTCTTCAGATTTTAGATCGCTTATCCTTTGAATTTAGATCAACTTTCGTTTCATCGGAGAAGAGAACATTCTTCCAATCTTCTACGGTGAAATTTTTGTAATAGTGAGCCCATTCAAGTCTCTTGGCTTTGTTGGCTTTGCAAGATTTGTAGCATTGTTCTAAAAAACACCAATTGACTGTTGTAGAGGCAAGACTAACACCTTGCTCTTCGCTTAGACTGGCTGCAATTTCTTGGCTAATTTTAGTCCTATTCTTCGCAACTTCTCTTTTGATTACCCTGCCAGTTCTATCATCAATCTTTTTCTTTCGTCCC
>CAHIKZ030005452.1:1130000-1150000 GCA_903632075.3 Acanthosepion pharaonis | reverse complement strand
CAATATTTGACTTAGACATGAATGCCATGTGCTTGGTGTCTCTTGCTTTTAAAACTTAGAGATTTTTTTGAAATATAAAAATAATTCATAAATTGTTTTTCTGTTAATTCCTTCTTCTACTCCTCTTTCTCACAGACCCAAAGTTGCAACCATGCTGCTACCCTATCGTTATGTTTAGAATAGCTCCATTCCAGTCCAGATATTTTACAGTTAGGACATGCTATGGTGCTTCCACGGAGTCGAATCAGCCTCATTTCCTTTGTTTCCAATTGTAAGAAGGAAATTCTGTTCAGAGACCTTTTTTTTTTTTAAAAAAAAACCCCAAAAAAACCCCAAAAAAACAAAACAAAAACAACAAAAAAACAAAAAACAAAAAAAAAAACAAACAAAAAAACAACACAAACTGCAGTGTGAGTGCTTCCCTAAACACTTTATGATGTGCGGGTGGTGTAATTGATAACTGCTCGGAACGAGAAATCGGAGAGCATAGTTCGAATTCCAGTTGCGTTCGTTACATTTACTTATGCGCAAATATCATTGGGAAGAGTATGAATCTGTCTCCGACCCCTGCTATAGGTTAAATAGTAGGATTTGTATTTGGAAAAATCATTGTTGTTCTAAAAAAAATATTAATGTAATATTTAATTTTTCCCCCCACCCAAAATATTCTTACAATCCAAAACATGTTTCGAATTTAAGAAACGCTCAAAGGGGTTGATAAAGCATAAAAAAGCAAATCAATCAATCAATATGAGCACTTTAATCTTAACCTCTTCAATCAACCATCACTCGTTATCTATCCTCCACTTTATTTATCCTTAACATCTCATTTGTGATCCTCTTCCTTGAATGGCTATTGAGCCTTGAATTAATATTTAATAAAAAATATAGTCGATATTAAGAAACAGGAAAAGTTCGTTAGAATCAAAGAAAAGAATTCTGAACTATGATGAGTCCTTTTCTATGGCAGGAGATGCTAGACAATTTCCTCAGAGATGAAGAGTAGACTTGAGATAAAAGTGATGTGATTCTACAGAAGGAGGCTAAGACTACCATGGACTAAACAAGTGAGCAATAAGGAAGACTTAAGGAAAGAGACACTTAAAAGAGTACTGACCTGTTATGTAATATAAATCCGCCTTTATTGCGGTGAATGTTGGACAAGTGAAAAAATGAAGAGAAAACCTCGAAGCAATAATGATGTGATTCTACAGAAGAATGATGAGAATACTATGGATGGAACATGTGAGCAACGAGGAAGTTTTAAAGAACATTGTAAAGAAAAGGGAAATGTTTGATTAGGATCAGAAAGAGACAGAAGGAGGCACTTAATAAAGAAAAGAATTCTTGTACAATTTGACACTCGCCGAACAAATTGAATGTAAGAGTATGAGGACAAATATTGCTTCGAGCTACGAGGAAATTGTGGAGAGCCATGTTCGCCAAAGTCCTAAGTGACACAGCACATAATAAAAACAAGAATTGACATAGACTAAAACGCCATCTCAAATGATATTAGCTACTTGAAGACGGTGACAGAACAGAAATTTAACGATCTGGGAGGGGAAAATGTGTCACAGAAATCGCGAAAGAGAAGCATGTGAGCAATGAGGAAGTTTTAGGGAAATTGGAAACAAAAATGACATTTAAGAACCAGAAAGAGACAGCTGGAATTTCTGAAATACATAATGAGGAAAGACGGCCTGAAGACTTTGATACCAACAAGAAGGTAAAAGAGACAGGGAAAGAGAGTGAGTAGCCTGCCTAACCACTTTGGATGAATAGATGGCAGAAAGACGTAGAGAAACACAGGAAAAAAAAAATCATGCTTAGTAATAGGTTAGGAAATTCTGGAGAACTGTGATCCTCCACGTCCTGAACGAACATGACACCATGAAGAAGAAGAAGAAGAAGAAGAAGAAGAAGATGATGATGATGATGAAGAAGAAGAAGACGAAAATGATGATGATGATGATGATGATGATGATGAAGAAGAAGAAGACGAAGATGATGATGATGAAGAGGAAGAAGAGGAAGAAGAAGAAAAGGAAGATGATTATGATGATGATGAAGAAAAAGAAGAGGAAGAAGATGATGATGAAGAAGAAGAAGTAGATGATAAAGATGAATAATAATAATAATAATAATAATAAGATGATGATGATGATGATGATTAAGAAGAAGAAGAAGAAGAAAAAGAAGAAAAAGAAGAAATAATAGCCTTAATTTTTCTTAACTTGAAATCCTCACAGTATTTGGTATTGTTGAAATTATCCCAAATATTCTTTGTTGAGATTTACAAACTCTACTCTTCGTTCAATTTCGCAAATCAATCGATGAAATTTGAATAAGCTGATCTGTTTGGAAACCTACTTTGACAAAAACCTTACTTCGCGGTTTTTACGCATCCTAGTAAGACCAACTGTACATTGTACCCACTTACCTGTTTGCAGTTTACTCCAAAATTTGGTTACGATCGGTCAATATATGGCTATTTTACACGGTGTGACGGACGGACGGACAGATGTCACAGAATTCTATATATATAAGATTTCTTTGATGAAGTGCTATTAATATGTATTTGTGACGAGTATTTATTTCATTTTATTTACCTTACTATTACTCCAAGCTTTAACAATTTTAAATTGTCTGAATTTGCTAATACGTTTTTTTTTTTTTTTTTTTATATAGTCTTATTCTGCTTGAAGATATTTATTATAAATAGACTGGTTAAAAGATACAAGTGGATGGCAGAACAATGGATTGAAAAAGATAGTTAGGAGACAAAACATTACTAAGAACTATGAAGAATAGGAAGTTGTGAAGAGCCATGATCGCCCACGTCCTGAAGAGACATATAAAAGAAGCCAGCTAGGTATTTTGAAAAATGGATGCACTTTTATGTCTCTAAATAAAAGAATTTATATCTTTCTTGTGAAAACCAGTCGCATATTTTTTTTAACTCGGTTAATCGTGCTGTCTCAATAATTTTGCATTTTTTCAAATTATTTCACGCCATGGAAAGCAGCCACTAAGACATAAGGGGTTACTTTGAAGGAATAAGAAAAAAAGAGAAACATTATTAAGGGGTGAGAACAATGGAAGAGTAATCAAGAAAACGTTGCATTTAAATTTTTGCAGATCAAAGTTGGCTGAAAAAGCATGGAACTGGAAAAGAGTTCCGCAAACAAGAAGCGCGAGAAAAGGAACTATTTGCATCTAGCCAACTCACTTGCAAATTAATGAGACCTTGTTTTCATTATATTTATATAATATCAGAATCTGTTTATGTATATATCCAAGGTATTTTGAATATTAAAATAAACTAAAAATAAAATTAAGTAAAGATAATAATTAATTCTATGCCTTGTCCACGTTATAGATGGGTTGCATGAATGGGCAGGTAGTACAGCTGTAAATTACAACACGCAAATTGGCGAACCAAGTTCCAATTCCGATCAAGTTCATTAAGCATACTTTCGCGCGAAATGTATGAATCTATCTATTTCACTGGGTTTTCTTGCCTTAAGGTGGCAACCAGTATAGGAGAAGGAAAATTCTAAATTCAAAACTAGCCTGAAGAGGATTGCGATTCGTCACCCTACGTTAACGTAGATATACTACTGCTCTTATGTCTGCAGTACATGAGATGTTCTTATGACACCCTAATAAAACACACTGCACGTGAGAGTAGGTTTATTTTTGATGAGATGTTGCACCTCACCCAGTTTTTTCACGACGAATTCTGTATTTTTTTATCACAAATAAATACAAAGATCAAAATACTTAAGAATAATATAAAGAGACTTGATCATGGTAACTAAAATTGTAGCGATGATGATGACGATGATGTTGATGATGATGATGATGATGATGGCGACGACGACGATGATGATGATGACGATAATGGTAATGATGATGACAACTTACGACGACGACGACAACGATGATGATGATGATGATGATGATGATGATGATGATGATGATGATGATGATGATGATGTCCTTGGTTGGTTATTCGCTTGAGAAAAAGAATGATTAAATCAAATTTACAAAGAAGAAATCTATCAACAAAAGAAGAGAATAACCAGAGGTAAACATTAAAGAAAAATAAAGTTCAAAGGTCAAAGAAGAAACTGAAATGACCCTTCTGACTGCAGCCGAACAAACATCGAAATTCTGGAAGAAAGTATGGAAATCATCATAATGCAACATTCGCAATAAAAACAGACGCTTAAAGCATATCGCGAACAAATTAGCTGACTCGGCATTGAATTAAAATATCGAAACGGACCACACGACATCCCCAATTCATTTAGAATTGCAAGAAACAAAGAAAAAAAAAACGAAGAAAGGAGAAATATATTACTCAGAAATATCTAAAAGAAACATTTTTGTTCTGATCAAAAGTTTCGCGGAGTAAAAAGATTTTTTGAATCGCTAGACCGGGGAATAATGATTAATTAATTTACGACCACATTTGATCAATCAATGAATGGTCGATTTATTCTAAATATTGATTATATAAATTGAGAATTGCCACAAAAAGGAACCAGTAATAATACTTCTTTTTCCAGAAGCTAATAGAAGAGGCTAACATCTCTTCAAAACTGGTTCATCAAATTTCGTGGGATGAATTTATTTAGCTAAGTCATGCGGAGTAAACTTCAAGAATATTATCCTAATTGTACATTCACAGCAACATTGTAAGTTAAATTTATTAACTTATTCGACATTTTGACCTTTTATTCCCATAAACATTCATATAGACAATGTAGATATTTGCAGTATTTTTTAGTCATTTCACCCCAAGCAACGCGATAAGACGCAAGTGGGGTAGTGTGATGGGGGGAAGGTACTAAGAAAGTATTGAACGGAGAGAAGACATTAAAAGACCCGGATTCAAAAAGACAGAAAATGATGAGTAACGTTGCATTTAAATTTTTTATCGTAAGTGAAAAGGCCAAAGCCGGAAGAGATTTTCATAAGCGAAAAGAAGAAAGCATTAACACAGAACTTACGGTTACAACTAACAATTTCAAGAATAAAATGATGAGACCTATTTGTCAGTCTAGTACTGCGCTTAAATTAGTCAAGTTGACGTATCAAAAGAAAAGTTAATTAGAACAATTATTCATGAAAGTATTTCTATCTATACTTCCGAGATGAGATATTGTAATTATTTACATTGTTCGGACTGTTTTCCTCATCTTTATTGTCATATTCACGACGTTTCGGACTTTTTCAAGGACAGTGGATAAAAGCGTTGGTGGGATCCAGTGACTTGACCCAAAGAGTTGTGAGTTCAATACCTGGTTACTGAAGAGGGAAACAAAACCTTGGAGAGTTGAATTTAAGGGAGATAACTAAGACATTCGGAAGAGGTGGACTAAATAAAGGGTTCAGTTCAAAATTCCAATCACCTGAAGAAGTAAATAATGAACGTATTTATAGAAAAAGTGCAGAGGAAACTACGTTTAAGGCGGTGCGAAAGGGACTGATGCCGAGATGCCACGTCAGGATCGATAACAACACAGATTCTTCTTTGGATTCCGTCAAGAATCTCTACATACGCAGTACAAGCACCAGACCAGATCTAGCAGCAATGTTCCATGCAAGGACGAATGGTAGTCTTTTAAAGGTGCCAGTTAGATTCTGGCGAAAATACTATCTAGCATGACACAGTGAACCAACCTTTTTATCAGCATACCTAGTAATTGATCTAATATAATCGTTTCACTTCATATCAGTGGAAAACGTTAGGCGCAATTGATCACTTTCCTGGAGGTTAGCATCAGCCATACTGATGGAAGACAGAAAGGGTTCCCTTATAGGATTAAAAGTAAGATATATTATTATATATATTACCTACTGCTTATGAAGCAAATTAAATATGTAACTTTTCAACTTGTTTATGACATCCCTATATACTTGCATTTATCTCTTGTTTCGTCCGTCCTGGGTATGACAATGAACTACATCCGCGTCCTGGGTAAGACGATAAACTACGTCTAACAGCAAGGCCTTTGATCAGGAGGTTTTGAGGTGTGTGGAACCATTTTTTAATTGCTGGTGTTCCCAGGTTCACCGTGACCCGGGGTGGTAACACCTGTTAGGTTCCCAGGTATGGGTAAATAGTTAATCCCCAAACTGGGGTCAAAACCCTATGAAAATGTAAAAATAGGTTTTAATAGCAGAAATACTTTGTAAAATATTGTTACCAGCAATAAAGTTTTGAAGAAAAATTATTACCAGCAATACATTTTTGAAAACAAAAATTACCATCTATACATTTAAGAAAAAATATTATCAGCAATAAAAATCTTTTTCGGCATTAAATAACCCATTCAGGTTGATATGCCTTAAACTAAACCAAATCAAACCAAACCAAACCAAACCAAACCAAACCAAACCAAAACTTGTTTCGTTATTATTAGTAAATAAAACGTTTTATTGTGATTTCTATTAAGACTTTGTCCATTCTTTTTCACAGTCATTTCATTCTATATCTGTCGATGCCACGGTGAAGACCTATAAGCATCGCCTTTGGTTGATGCTCATTGAAAATAACATGGGCAGAACATGTAAACAATGATGAAGTATTAAGGTAAATAGGAACTACAAGAAAACTTACAACCAGAAAGAGAGAGAGAGGGGGAGAGAGAGAAAGAGATAGGGAGGGATAGATAGATAGATAGATAGATAGATAGATAGATAGAGAGAGAGAGAGAGAGAGAGAGAGAGAGGGGAATGGGGGAGAGATAGATAGAGATTAAAAATTTTTAAGCTACATAATGAGGAAAGAGGGTCTGACGACTTTAACACCCACAAGACATATTGAAGGCGAGAGATGCAAGCAGAAACTGCGAGTAACCTATTTAATGAGTTTATGCGAATAGATTGCAGGACAAGGACAAAGGCAGATGGCAAATGGTCATAAGTTACTAACTGCAACAAAAAGGAAATTATGGAGAGCCATAATCGGCCACGTCTTTCAAGTCTATCAAAGAACAACGGAGAAATTCAGCATCTCGTTAGAACACATCTTTGTGAAATCCGAAAGGTTTCCGATGATAACGATGCGAATTTGAGTGGCTGTGGGTAAAAAAGAACATCTATTTTAGTTTTATGAGTCTCTCTCTCTGAGTTAGTATGTTTCTAAAAAGTGTAGCAGGTGTTTATAGGACTATTTCTTGAAGTGTCCCCATTTAGCTAAGAAAAATATACACAAACGTTTGCTTTGGAAAAGAAACACGAAATCATATATAAACATAAACACACAAACACAATCACACACATTTTGACAGACATACATACACAGATTTATACACACACACAAACACACACACACACACACACACACACACACATATATATATATATATATATATATATATATATATATATATATAAATTGACATTCATACATGGACACGCACTTAAGAAAACAAATAGAGACTCCCTTTCCCACGTCTAACCTGCACTGAAACCCTTGGAGCTAGATTTGAAAGAGGGAATAAAGTCAGCAGTGAAAGAGGAGGAGGAGAAGAAGGAAGAAAATGTACCTGAGGTCCCGATCTATGGTTAGGACACCGTTACCTACCCTCGTCCCAGACCTGAACCCTGATCCTGTCCGACCCTGAAAATGTTGAATGTGCTTTTTCTCTGCCTTCACTTCGTTCTCGCTTGAATCGCTGAAAGGAGCCATGTGACACAGGTTGTACTCATTGACCTTTCCCTGCGTCACTAAGTGCCCAACCCGATCTCCTCCGCTATCTCCGACCCTTTTAAATAATCAAACGTTAGATTCTTTTCTTGAGCTATGCCTTGCCTTATATCAGCGATTAAGTTACAATGGAGACACCAAGTGTCAGAAAATCACAAGAAAACCAAGCAAATACCTGCGGCGAGACCAGCACATGAGAACTAACTTGATTATCGCTAACGGTAAAGACCGCAGCCTTACTGATTCTAAGTTAAGCAACATTGTACTTGGCTACATCTTGAATGGGTAATATCAAGTGTATGCATCAAAATTAGATAGAAATTAGTTAATCTACATCCGGGATAAACAATATAAACAATGAAGAATTGTATAAAAAAAAGGCACCCGGGATGAAAGCTGATTTTACAGATCCAAATGCAGGACTTATGGCAGAACAGGAATTGGGAAGGATAGTAAAGACAAACATTATTATTAAGTACAAAAGATAGGAAGTTGTGGAGAGCCAAGATCATCCACGCCCTGAAGGGACATGGGACATAAAATAAATCTAATTAGCATTTAATAGTTATCTCCGTTGAAAAAACATTTTCCAATTAAATATACCTATTTTAAAATCTTAGCTTTTATTGCATTTTATTTTTTTAAAACTCCGTTGGATGTTTGAAAGTAATTATGGCAGATACAAGAAGGGAGGACATTACATCAGTGGCTAGAGATTGTTTTTATTTAGAAAAGGTACTCGGAATGAAAGATCATTTTATACATGGAGATCTCGGGCCTTTTCATAGCTTGGAGGAACCACAGCCTGATTGATCATGTCTACAGGGAAGTAACCATACTTGCCACGCTTGGCTAATTGCGGGTTGGTGAGGATCTTTGGAGGTTTTTGAATTCAGAAATGACCTTCTCCTAGATCGATTGCCACCTACAGGACCCAGTCTAAGAGGTAGTTAAAATTTCTGGGACACATAACGAGGAAAGAGGGTTTGGAGAATTTGATATTCACAGGACATATTGAAGGCAAGAGAGAATTCATGAGTTACTTACCTAATAGGCTTGTATATGGCAGAACAGGGGGTGGAAAGGATAGTAAAGACAAACAATACTATGAAGTACAAAAGATAGAAAGTTGTGGAGGGCCAAGGTCATCCAGGTCCAGAAGGGTCACAGGGCATAAATAAGTTTAAGTGGCATTTAATAGTTATCTCCCTTGAAAAATCATTTTTCCATTTAAATATAGATGCAGATTCTATAATCTTAGCATTCAGTTGCATTTCACCCAGATTTCTTTTGCATTTTTTCAGCTAGTGCATTTTTAGATGTATTCTAATTTAATATCAGGCTACAATGCACTTGCATATATAGCAGATAGCAGATACAGGGAGTGTGTTACATCAGAGGAAAGAGATTGTTTTCATTTACAAAAGGTACCAGCTATGAAAGCTAAATTTAGGTGTTAATATATTTTTTTATGCTATATCTTCCTTCAAGGCATAGGCGATCATAACTTTCCACGGATTCCTCTTCTTTTATTGTTTGTGAATTACCATGATATATTGTGTAACATAATATATTGTGATATATTGTGTAACATAATGAAGTGTTTTCTCGTTACTGTTTCTCTCCCTTTTTCGTCATCCGTTTGTATGTGTGAGAGTATCTAGCTAAATCCCCATGTGAGAATCACAGCCGATTAAAATTATGAAAAATAAAGGGATCAAATAAGTTTAATACTTTTTAACCATTTTAGAGAGAGAGAGAGAGAGAGAGAGAGAGAGAGCGTAAAGAGAAATATGAACGAATTATTCCTACGGGATTTACTCAATTCTCTTTGCTAAATCAAATCAATTTAAACCACACAATTTTTTGTATATCTATGTTCACCCTGTATAAGGCACAAGAGTCACTATTACAGAGTAAGAGGCACAGTTTATAGGGATATGTGAGGAAGATAACGGGAGTCAGTTCCACAAAGTAAGCGGTTTGTAGGAAAAAGCTACTCAATTGGAACTTTCATTTCACAAATGTCATACGAAGGGAATGGAAGGGGTGGTTCGCTACAAAGGGTGGGTCTTAGCAGTCTAGGTTAGAACCGATGGAATAAAGCAATGAGGTTTCGTCTGAACACTTTCCGTGGATATAGCGACAGAGTAGCGAGAATCTTGCGACGTTTCGTTTTTTGGAAATGGTTTGTAAGTTGGAAAATAATTTGTAACCCACAAGAATGCGGAGACGCTTTTTCAATCAATCGAGCCTGGAAAGTGATGAATGGGAAGCTTCTGCCCATATATGGTAGCAGTACTCTATATTCGGCCTGATGTAGATCATGTAAAGATAAAGGATAGCAGGAAAAGTAAGGAACTTTCTGGAGCGGTACAGGAAACTGACCATTTTTTTTCCTAGAATCTTTAGGGATCGATCGTATGTACGAGGTCCACTTGAGGTTTGGGATGAGTTTAAATCCCAGTAGGCGCATAAATCACTGGGCCTCCCTGAGAGAACACCTGTTACTCACGATCGGTGAAAATTCAGGGTCCGGTCGTTGATGATAGAACGGCACTAGTTTGGTTTTCGAGGATTGAATGAACCAGTTACCAGTCAACACCGTTGAGCTAGTTCAGAGGAGAGTTCAAATATTGAAATCAATGTTTTTTTTTTGTTTTTTTTAAGCGTTTCACCCCAAGCAAGGCGGGAAGCCACTAGGACGCAAGGGGTTACAGAAGATTTGGAGCAAGATCAGATAGGAGTGATAGAGGAAAGGATGAGGAGAAGGATAGTTCATAGATCAAGGCAATGTACCATATTAAGTGGAGTTCATACTAGTCATTGCTAAAGATGCTGGGAAAATGTCCGGTTCTTTTGAACCGCTCCAAAAAGTATCTCTACAAGAGTGTGACTAGACCAAAAAAAAAAAAAAAAAAAAAAAAAATGAAATATCACTGCCATATCTAGGTCGGTGCTGATCAATCCCCACTTTCCAACCATGACAGAGTTTAAAATCATTAATGCGGTCTTGTAGGGGGATGACGTATTTACTCCCCTACAACCCGTTTCCCCATAGACGCAAAGTCACAAACATTTCGCTATTTTTTTTTTCTATAATTTTTTACCTTTCGACTTTGTTACCAGTTACGGTTAGGAATGCTGAAGAAATGAATTTATAGCTTCTCCAGTGCGAAAATGAACGCAAGCTGGAATTTGAACACGCCTGGTGGATTCCATTTACGGCACCGATAACCGTTACGCTAACTTCACATCCTTCATAGGTTTAAGTTGTTTGAATTTCTAAGATGAAAATATTCATTTTTTGACTGCGTGGTGGCGTTGAGTTTGTTTTTCATTCTATGACTATTGAATAGACATCTCAGACTCTCAAGTATTGTAATATAAGTTGTCTCGATGGTGGCGGGATTATTACTATAGTAATGAGTTCGATCCTCACTGAGTTTCCCAATACTTAGATCCTTATATCGCACAAAGGACACAAGTACTAATTATTAATTTTCTTTTGATTTGCCCTGCAGAATTTGTGGTGCGTCTTATATACCTTCAAATACGGTAGTTTCATAGCTTCTATTGAATTTCGGGTTATTTAACTTGGCAGTTAAATAACACGAAATTCAACTGAATAAGTAGTACTTCCCACAAATGACAATGTCAAATTTTTGATTGTCCATTTTCTGATCTGGAAGGAGATTGTATATATATATATATATATATATATATATATATATATATATATATATATATATATATATATATATATTCAGACCGGTAAATGTTATTAATACTGTTTATTATAAAACAGAGCATTTACTTAAATATTTGTATCTATAAAAAGAATGTATAAACATAAAAATGTCTTAAAATTATTGTCGGACTTTGTCCATTTCATAAAATGTGACGTCATTTGTTTACATTTAGATACGATTTGAGCAGACATGAATGTACGTGAGAGATTCATGGAAGACAAGTTTAAAAACAGCAAAATCGATCATGCTAATTGAAGGATGCTCTGTGGCTCGATCGGTTAAGGCACGTCAGGGTAAATGACGGTCCCGTATAGGATACAGGTTCGATTTCTGTCGGCGGATGAATATTTTCTATGAAAATTTCTCGGATATTCAAGCCTGCAAATGTTATTAATACTGTTTATTATAAAACAGAGCATTTACTTAAATATTTGTATCTATGAAAAGAATGTATATATATATACACAATTGTAATGATTTCAATAACTCACTCGCCATTATTCCGTCTTTCAAACAATGCATTGAACCCGTTCAAAAAAATGAAAACTAAATTTAGCATTTAGACAATTTTTATTACATTTTAACAAAGTAGCTGTCAATTTAAAATCATCGCTTTGTTTCTCGAGCGTTTGCAATTGCCTTTTAACATCTTTTCCTCCACCATATATATATATATATATATATATATATATATATATATATATATATATATATATATATATATATATATATATATATATATATATATATATTTCTAAGAGGATAAAATTCTGGTAGAACTTTATATCATAGACAGAGCAAGAATATAATATAAAAGACTCAAACACTAATATTTCATGCTTATAATTTATTACATTGGAATCGTAATCACGATCCAATTATAACTATGGAATATTGGTGCTTGAGCCTTTTACATATATATATATATATATATATATATATATATATTAGAATAATTTTGCTCTGAATAACTTCCTTAAAACTACTGCATTTTTATGAACATTAGAGATTTGCAAGAAGTAAGAGGTCGATTGATGTAGATAGGGTGGGGTGCATTGGACACAAATAATCCCGCCATCTTTTGCAGATATTACAACAACAACAACAACAACAACAATAACAATAATAATAATCATAATAATAATAATAATAATAAAACACAAGATATATGCAATGTTGGTGATGCACAAAGGCAAACCTAATGCATCATAATGAATTCAACATCTCAGCAATTAAATAATCAAGAAAGAATATATCAGTAAAACAAAGTAGATTTTTGCTAACAACAATCTTATGCATCGTATACATTCTTATTATATTCGTATCCAAAGTAAGATAGTCAAGAGTCTCTCTGTATGTACAGGATGCGATGGATAAATTGTCGTTTAAATGATGCAAAAATGACAATAACACTGACATCTCATTTTAACAAATATATTTACAAAAATTACACAAAAATATTTTGAAATACTAAGGAGTACATTTATCCAATAAAATCGCCATTGGCTTCAACCCCGGCCGCCAGACGACTTCGGGATCTCCTGCAACTCTTCTGGGCGGTCTCCTTGTTTTGTTGGTGTCTCGCTCAACTGCGCCCCACACATAATAATCAAGGAGGTTGAAGCCTGGTACTTATATGGCTAGATATATAGGGTGATGTGATCGCAGAAATTATCTGACCACCATGACTGGATTCTCCTCCTTAAGTGGCATGGTGCAGAGTCCTGTTGCCAGACATAGGGTTTTACAGCAGCCACATGTAGAAAACATCATTATTTTCGTGTAGGAGCTTGTGTCGGCCATCTGAAATAGAAAATTATATTATGTAAAGTTGACGAGACTTTTGGACTAACCTGTACATTTTCACAGTATGCTTTTTATCAGTTTTCTATCAGTTCCTGAGTGGTCAGCGTGTCAGCTTGCCCGGTGGTAAGTGAACCCATGATGCAATGTACCCCACCTATATAAAATAGAAATGCAATAAAGAAAAACAGAAACAATTGTTTTAGTAATAAAAAGGAATAAAAAAAAGTCCGATGTGAAATGCCATTTACAAAGCTGAAGATCATAAAAAGAAGGTTAAGAAATTTACTGCCTGAAGAGAATTTTGAATTATATTGCTACGTATTAAAAAGAAAATGTTAGATAAATTGGATGTAGAAGCAATTATTGACAGATTGGCCTAATCATTTCTAGTGAATACAAACAATTGGTCATTTTCTCGTTGTCTACGTGCAAAGCTGTATTGTGCTTTTCAGCTTTCTGTTAATGTGTCAGTTGTGCAGTAAACTATTTAAAAAATAGCAACCAATTACTTAAAATTAAAAATTCATAATATTCTGCATTTACGTTTGGTATCTTCAACCAGTTGTTTGTACAGTGAATTGTAATTACTAAGAAAAACATTTTCGACTAAAATTTGAAATGCATTTTTTGAAGATTTTATTCATTCGTTATGAAAAGTAAATAATAGCCTTATATTCGTCGGTGGGTCCACACTGTCGCATTGGAAATCTATATTTTTACACCCAGTCCTCCCCTGATACTAACTCAGTTAACAAGATAAGATTGCTACAACGTTTCTACAACGTTCAAAAATGGTTTCTGTACATTTCCCTAAACGTATCTGCAACGTTGCAAGATAACAAGGTTTGTAACGTTGTGAATACGCCGCCTTTTAATGTTCCTCTTCATCCTTAAATGTCATGCGTGATACATGACTGACGAGGCAGATTTTTTCCCCGCAGTACGATACCATAACGTTTTGACAAAGGTGGGGATGAGCAGTCGGTTTAGGGTCAAGAAAATAGTTGATTGCAACGTTACAGTAAAATCGTTACAATATTACATCTCCTCCAACCAAAATGCAATATGACTACAGAGTTTATTATTTACATTATACGGACTATTGTCCTCATCTTTGTCGCCATATTTATTTCAACGTTTTGACCGACCGACAGACTAAAGAGTTGCAAGAATCTTATGTATGAACTGGGAGTATTTAATCAGATTTAAATTAACTTTAAATTTAAATTGCAATTACTAACAGTTGCTAAATATAGGTGTGCATCGAAACTATATATATATATATATATATATATATATATATATATATATATATATATATATATATATATATATATATATATATATATATATATATATATATATATATATATATATATATATATATAAATATATAATATATAATTTATTAAAGACAATTTTTAAAAGACATTTTTATGTTTATTTTTTTTTTTTTATAAGTATTAATAACATTTACCGGCCTGAATGTCCGAGAAATTTTCATAGAAAATATTCGTCCTTTTTAACCGGATGATCCTTTGTGGCCGAGAGGTTAGGCACGTCATGCTAAATGACGGTTCCGTATAGGATGCAGGTTCGAATTCTATCAAAGGACGAATATTTTCTATGAAAATTTCGGACATTCAGGTCGGTAAATGTTATTAATACTGTTTATTATAAACAGAGCATTTACTTAAATACTTGTATCTATAAAAAAAATGTTAAACATAATATATATATATATATATATATATTAATCAACTTGTAATTATTGTCAGAAGCAAGATTAAGAGCCAAGGATGTCAATAACGAATTGGAGACGTTAGAATCAAGTAAGCACAGAAATTGAACTACTTGTAAAATATTTCAACAGATGACGGAAAATGTAACAGAGAAAGCCGACATAGCATTGGGATGGCAAAAGATGCCTTTCAAAAGATAAACAATTTATAAGGAAACGAGAAAATCTCGTTAGAACAAAGAAAATAAATCTGAACTATTATGTAAATGTAATATCAATCTTTTTATATGGCAGTAAGTGCTTAATAATTTCCTGATTGATAATGGTGGGGGGGGGGCTTCAGGAAAGTGAGATTTGGCATTTCAGAAGGATGCTGTGGTTACCATGGACAGAACATGTGGTTTTAAGGTTTAAGGACATTTTTAGTTTGAATCTGAAAGTGAAAGTTGAACTTTATGAAACATAATGAGGATAAAGGACTTGGAGAAATTAACACTCACAGGAAATATTAAAAGCAAGAAGGACAGAGGGAAACATACCTAAGAAGCTTGTGTAAATGGATGGTACATCAGGGACAGGGAGGTTTAGTAAGGCGACAAACATTGCTTAGAGCTAAAAAGGATAGGAAGTTACGGAAAGCCATGATTACTCAAAGACTGAAGGTACACGGCACATAATAATAATAATAATAATAATAATAACAAAAAGAAGCTTAATGACATGCTGTACGTATGGTGGCTTTCGTTGATCTTCGATTTTCTTAAAGTTTTCGAATGCTGATAGTTGAGTCGTCTTCGACCTTGCAGTTTGAAGCATCGTACAAGATAACTGATACTCGTCGACTTATGGCTTTTATTTCAAGGGGACATTCCGCCTCTCTGAAAAACGCTTTAAGCATTTTTGATCAGGGCGGCCAGTTTCATATTTTATTTCTCTCCACTTCACGAAATGTGCAAGCAGCTCCAACGGCTTTGAGACTCAGTTTAAAATAATACTTGTAAATTATAGTTTCTCAATACCTGTATTCACCATAATAACACTGGTAAACAAAAGGCACAGACAGATAATAATAAAAAATAATAATAATTATTTGCATTTAAATTTTTGCAGATCAACGTTGACTGGGAAGCCAGAAGCCAGAAGAGAATTCCTCAAGCGAGAAGAGAGAAGAAACTGTTACGATAGAATTTACGGTTACATTGAGCTATTTTAACTGTAAAATGATGAGACCTTCCCGCCAATCTAGTACTGCGCTTAAATTCATAAAGTCTAGGTACAATAGAGTAAAGTTCATCAAAACAATTATGAAAGTATTTATAGAAAAGGAACAGGGAAACTAGGTTACGACGGCAGGAAAGTGACTGACGGTGAGATACCAGGCCAGGGCCAATAACATTGCAGATTCTTCTTTGGATTTAATCAAGGGTATCTAAACATATAGCAGAAATACTAGACCGGATTTGGTAGCAATATTCAAAGGAAGGATGAACGAACTTACAAATATGTAAAATTGATTTTGGCGAGAAATGATTTCTAGCTGAATACAGTGAACTGACTTTTTTTTAGCTGCAAACATAGCAATTGATTCAATATACTCTGTTCACTCCATGTCAGTAGAAAACAATAACACATAATTCATTATGCTTATGCACCCCCCCCCACACACGTACACATACACATGCAAACAGTAATCATTATACAACATCTTGACCAAAAAGCATTCGTGCTATTGTCGCAATTGTGCACAAGACCAGCCATAAATTGGTTCCGATAGTCGTTGCGGTACCTTGGGTATAAGAACATCAGAAAGTCGGAGCAGGCGAAATTATTGATGTGACATGACCTGGTAAATTACAAAAAATATACCAAACAGAAGCTGTAGTTGACCCTTTTGTGGTTGGCGCATTCGGGACTATTTCCAGGAAGTGCAAGACGTCTTCGGCATACCTGACATCATTGAAAGTGTGCAGATGGCAACACTGCTTGATGTGCCGGGGAAAGTGCTGCTGGTTGTAGATGAGATATAATCATTATCCCCGCAGCGAATCATCTAAGAGTCGGAGAGGCGATTCATATTAAACAATAATAATTATAATATAGAGGATAGATGTTTACATGAAATAATCATTGGAATAATTGTCTGTAAAAAAAAGTAAAATACTTTTGATACACCTTAAAATTATTCCAAATTGAACCACTTACCTGAGTGATTGGCTGATTCGTATTCTACGGCTTATCAACATTTTGCAGGTTGTTTAAAGCCAGAGAATATTTTTAGATTGTAATTTTTTTTTTAGATACAAATCTTACTAATTAATCCATAGCTGGGGGGAGAAGCATTGGCTTCATACATTTCTAAGAGTATTTACGAGTAAGTGAATATAGCGAACACAATTGTAATTAAGACTCGGTTCTCCGATTAATAATTCCGGAGCATTATCATATTCCAAGCTTACAGCACCTGGTATTCACACACTCATCAGAGTAAGGTAATTAGTTATAAATTCGAAGTTAATTAACCAAACAAATTTTTACATATTTACACTATTTACATTGCTCGGACCGTTGTCTTCATCTTTATTGTCATATTCCCGACGTTTCGGCCGTTGTACGCCCCGGCCTTCTTCAGGTGATATACGTTGGAATTTTGAACCAAACCATTTCTTTCGTCCACTTGGGGAGATTATTCTAGTTCCACGTGCCGTGCCTTTTCTGGATATCTCAGTTTCAGTTATTTCCCCATAAAAACTAAAATTTTTGTTCACCTCTTCCGTGGCCAGGTGTTGAACTTTCAACTCTTTGGATCAAGTGACTAGATTACTTTAACCAACCGCTTTTATTCGCTGCGCCATGTGTCCTTGGGGAGCGTACAACGTCCGAAACGTCGTGGAAATAATAATACATCATCTCAGAAATATAGACAGATAAACTTTGACATATTGAAAAATGAATCAACCGGACCAATCAACGTTTACTAAAAATAAACACGTGAGGTTTTGATTTTAGATATGTTAACCATTTAAAAAATATTTGCATTAAGACATGAATTTCAAAAATAAGCGAAGGCTTATTGTATTCCAGAATGACAGTGTAACACATTTTGCATTTAAGCGATGGGTTATATCGATGAAAGACAATATCCCAAGAATTGCATGTAAATAGTTCCAGAAAGTCGTCTACCAATTAACAAGTGCATTCAATTCATGTAAACGGTTGGCTGCACGGACGGAAAGCAAACATAAAAATACAGGCGATGAATTGAATAAAAATTTGCTTCATCATCACAAGAAAACAAAACAAACAACAACATTGAAACGTATTCTACTTCAGGCTTTTGTCAAATGATTATCGAACATACACACGCGAACACGCACGCCCCTCCCACACGCACTGCAAACTAAGTAATAAAGAGCGCTGAAGACGGTCGTGTTTAGTAAACCATATTTATGATCTAATAGTCAATAGTGAAACCCTCTTTGACTACTAACTTGAAAGTCAATTGGTTAGCACTTTAGCTAAGTTAAAACTTCAATATATATATATATATATATATATATATATATAGGTAACTATACACGTTTCGAAAAACCTTCGAAGTTTTGATTTGCCAATAATCAAATCACTCATGAAGGAAAAAAAAATGGTTTCAAAAAAAGAAAGAGCTAGAAACATGAAAGTCTGTCGAAAAAAATCGCCCAGATACAGGTTTGAAGCCCAAAGAAAAAAAAAACCGATACGAGTAAACAACTAACTCGCTTAGGTGAAACCTGGGTAGGTTTGTCTGGCTCACTAGGTTTATCTATCTATCTATCTATCTATCTATCTATCTATATATATATATATATATATATATATATATATATACATAAGGGATAGAATTTTTATTCTCTTCTCTAATGGATGCACTAGTAAGGAGTCCCAAAATAGGACGAAACTGCCGTCCAGTGCTTTCTGCATTCTGTTGAGGATTCTTCTAGACTCGATGAATTACTATAATATGATTATTCAAATCCCACTAAATATCCTTGCTTGAATCGGTTTCTAATGCTCTGGAGGGTGGGGAAGGCTTTGGGAAAGAAAACGAGGTTCGTGGGGGCACAATCCGTTGGGTTAAGTATACTTGGATGAATTATACCACGGAATTTAGTGACAGCGACTCTATATCGAGTCTAGTTAATTACCTCTTCGTTGGTCCAGGGCGTATGACGCTTGTGTTGTGTCGTAACTATCCGGGTTCGATTCTCGGTAGCCGATGTGCACTGCTGATGAGTCCCCAAATAGGACGAAACAGCCAACCAGTGATTTTCTGCATTCTGTTGAGGATTCTTCTAGATTTGATGAACCACTTTAATATTTGTATATATATATATCTCCCAAGCAAGGCGGGAATGCCACTAGTACGCAGGGGTTGCAGAGAATGATAGAAAAGACTGAGGTAAGAAAGGACAAAAGATGAACGGGATTTACGAAGATAGAAGATAGCAATTGAAGATTGTATTTATCAGGGAAGCAAGCAAACGGAAGGGAGTTCCACAGGCTGGAAGTGCGAAAAAAGAAATTGTTGGCGTAGTGGTGGTGGTTGCATTTAACTATTTCGACTCTGAGTTTCATGCACGACGCAATTTTCAGGTGCTGAGTGTGGATTATTCAGATTATTCAACCTATACATTGAGGTGATTCTGAGAGAATTAGAAGTCCTACCAGAATTCATTATTGGCAGCCACAATCTTAACAACATAAGATATTTATTCTTGTACGTTATTTATATAGGTACAAATATTTAATTAAATGCACTGTTTATAATAAAAAGTATTAACAACATTAACCGGCTTGAACGTCCGATTAATTTCATAGAAAATATGCGTCCTTCGACAGGAATCGAGCCTGTATTGTACACGGATCCGTCATATAGCCTGACATGCTATACCTGTTTAGCTAAGAAGGAGCGTCTGGTTAGCAAGGTCGATTTTACTGC
>CAHIKZ030005452.1:1105000-1125000 GCA_903632075.3 Acanthosepion pharaonis | reverse complement strand
CTCTACGCTGATTCCGTGAAATCTCTCTATTTTTTACTTAAGGGAAGCGTTAGTAGGTCCCACTGAGTAGGATAATATTTAACTTCATAAACCGTTGTCGTTGCAGTGAGTAAGATCCTCACTGAGTGGCTCCACATTTGTGGACTTGCGCTCATCTAAACCAAATTTAGTTTATGTTGCCGACTCAAATGGAAATTCTGGTGCCTTGGTTCCTGGGTAAATGATTCACCCCGGGTAATATGCCTGTAATCTCCTGGATTGTCTGTCCCTTCGTCAAGGATAATTGTTGCAGAGTAGTTTTCGCAGTGGAGGCTTGTATTTCAATAAGTCTGTCCTAAAAGAGTCCGTTGTACAAAACGTTAGGAACTTGCAATAATAGTTAATGACGCAGCAATCTAGTTGTGATGGTTGATACTTCAATGTCCGACATCGACTGACTCACTCAACTCCACTGAGCCCAACTGGCGACCGCTACTACTACTACTAATTATGTGTGGGAGAGTCTATTACAATAGAATAGGTACGTCAGGTATAACAATAATGGAGCTAAATGCTTTTCTGAGTATACGATCCATAGCTAAAAATGCTGAAAAAAATGGTTGCTTCCTTGTACGACTCCAGAAAGACGCCGAGTCCTACCATGCTTTATCTTTAGAAGAGCTAGATCAGATCAAAAATAAAGAATTGCTGCCATATTTGAGCTAGATCTTTCAAATCCTCAATTTCCAACTTTGACAGAGTTCAAAATCATTTACGCAGCCCTGTGGTTGATGAATTATTTCTACCTTACAACTTCTTTCCCACGTTGCTAGCTCCCCGCTACACTATTTCTATTTTCATGGCAGATCTTCAAACGATTTACATTCCTTAGTTACACCGGTTCAGACCTTTTATATTTAGGATCCGCCATGTTACATGCACTGAGTCGGCTAATCATCACTCCATTCGTATTCCATTCGTAAGGAAGAAGCTCCAGCCAGACAAATTCTTTCCCAGAACTGTTACGTTGTGGAACAGACTCTCGAAAGGATGCTTCTCCGATCACTACATTTTTAGCCTCTTCAAGTCTAGGGGTCAACCGTTATCTATTCTACATATGCCAGTAATATGAACCACTTACTCCTTCCTTGTACGCCCTTGCAACAATATTGTTCAATAACCCTCTGAGTGATTTTTGAGTATTGTATTGGATGAGCCCGAAATGCAATTTGCAGGTTGGGAACACTAGAATCAAGCAAACACGGAAGTTTAAATATCTGGGAAGTGTTTTGACAGAAGACGGTAAGTGCGACACTGAGATCCTTAGACGTAATTGGGATGGCCAAGGACGCATTTCAAAAGCTGGGCAGAGTATTGCGAGACAGGAGGATTTCTTTGGTAACAAAGAAAAGAATACTGAACTGTTACGTGACATCTGTCCTCCTTTACGACAGCGAATGTTGGACAGTCTCCTCAAAGATGAAGAAGAGACTCGAGGTAACGATGTGGTTCTACAGAAGGATGCTAAGGATATGATGGACTGAGCGTGTAAGCAATGATGAAGTCTTAGAGAGGATGCAAACAAGGAGAGGCTTATACTCAATATAAGGAAGAGGCAGCTGAAGTTTCTGGCACACATAATGAGGAAGGGAGGCCTGGAGAATCTGATACTCACGGGTCGAATAGAGGGAAAGAGAGACAAGGGTAAACAACGCGTGACATACCTGGCGGACTTAAGCAAGATGACAGAACGTGGTCTGGGAGAGGAAGCAGAGGGAAGGAACTTGTTGAGAGCTGCAATGGATAGAGTGAAGCGGAGAGCCATGATAACCCACATCCTGAAAGGACACTGCACATAAAATGAAAGAAAAGATTGGTTGAATAATAATATAAATAAAGGTAGCCTCGCCTTCGGACAATGGTTAGTGAGTAGATTTGTAGACTATTATGACTACTCTAAATTCGATTTTCACTTGTTATCCCTACACACATGGCCTGGTGTTGTACAAAACCAGGCTTAGTGAGTATCAATATAGGGCTCCACGTTGTTCGATTCTTATTAAGTACCTGCCCTCAATACTTGTGTTTTGTGCCAAAGATGCGCTGAGAAAATCCAGTGGTCTGATTAGTAATGTTTTTTTATAACAGGTTCTCCAGATGATCAGTGCTTGGCTCCCAGTCATTTTAAGGCATTGACGCAATACGATCTTTCTGAAACCGTTGCTACCATTTGGTATTTTGTACTTATCTAAGTATAGTAAGTATCCAGAGAGAACTTCAGCTTCCGCAGCCATCTGCCTTTTGCCCTGGAAATGTCCATCTCTTTAGGCAGATATAGAATCGGAAATGAGATAAATTTCTGATGTTGCTTGTTGTTAAGAAACATGGAAATAATAATAATAATAATAGTAAACTATCAAAATACAAGGATCTTGAAATAGAAATCTTAAGAACGTGGCAAATTGGGAGATCAATAATTCCAGTTGTAGTTGGAGCCCTCGGATTGATTCGAATAGTTTCCGTTAGGCTCTTATACTCACAAGTACAACTCAAACTTTACGAAAGGATTTATTTATGGAAAACGTGTGTGATCTTTTTTTTCTTTTTTTTTTCCTAAAATGCTCAGTGAAAAATGTCATGAAGCCATTTCTGACCTTATATCTCTGGTTGGGACCCGGAAGGAAATGTGGATACAACAGAAATCAAAGGAAATAATAATAATAATAATAATAATAATAATAATACAGCTTTATCTATTTTTTTGGTGGGGGGGGGTACAAAAATGCTCAGTGAAAGATGTCATGAAGCCATTTCTGACCTTAGGTCTCTGGTTGGGACCTGGAAGGAAATGTGTATACAACAAAAATCAAAGGAAATAATAATAATACAGGCTGTTCACAAAGTCTTTAAAAATTTCAGAAAATTATTACGAAAAATTTAGAAGAGGTGGCAAGTAAATTTTTGTTTCATATTAAATATGTTATTATTAAAGTTTTTTTAACCATATTATTAGCTTTATTAATGCTATGTTTTTTATGTTTCAACCAATTATTGTTGCTTCAGACCGCATTTAAGGAATTACATTGACAGAAATTGAATATCGCTTAGATGCCCCTTGTGCAACGAATGGGGGCATTCACTGTTTGTATATAAACTTCACTATTTATTTCATATTATGTAAATATTTCAACTGTATCCAGATTCCGTTGTAATTTTTATTAAATCTTTCTATTCATCTAATGACTTTGTGTATACCTTGTATATACATATTCTTAAAGGTGATATTTGAATGCCCTATTCTACTCGATTCGGGTGTAGTTTGTGAATGTTAAACTTTATTGCTCTTTTATGTTCCTTTATAAAATCCAAAGAAGAATCTGCGATGTTATTGGTCCTGACCTGGCATCTCCGTTTTCCACGGACGTAACTTCCTTGTGCTGTTTTCTATAAATATTGCCATGGTAATTGTTCTGATGAACTTTCCTGTATATTTCCTATATTTTCAAATATACATTGGGGGTTAGATTTTTAAATTGTTGTTACATTTCCTACTCCCCACTGTCAAGAATTATGCATATGGGGACTATTTAGGATTTCCTCGAGACACTGAGGTAATATGGAGGTAAGAATGGTATCTAAGATTGCGTTGTTTTGGTGTTAGGAATTTTTGTGAAGTCAACGAACACTCGTTGCCTCTTTTGTAATGTCAACGAATACTCGTCACTTTCGTAATGCTCGTTGTAGTACAGACTTTGTAATCGCAGATACAACTATAGTACGCCGTTGAACAATACTGGCGTCAGACGCCTTCGAATAGCACACGCACTTGCTCCATAATACTTACTCCAATAGTAATCCGTATAGTGATCCGAATAGTACAGAGAAGGGAATAGCGCTCCGTATAGCAATAGAGGATAGACTAGAAAAAAGCGATCAATTAGACGTTACGCGACTTCCTACTTGTGCGGTTCCTCTTTGGTCACGTGGTCTACTGAGTTCAATAATGGGATCAACTGTATTTGCTCACTGGTAATGTATGTTCAAACTCAAGTGTCGGCAGCGGCATTTTATTCCTATATAACAGGAATATTATGGTATGTTTGGGTCAGTGATCGTAGCTAGCTAAGTTTAATGTTAAGACAGAAGAAAAACTTTCTTTTTTCCCCCCCATTTCTCATTTTGGCTTTGTGCCACATTTCTGCGCATAATGCGAAATAAATATTACTTTCCTCTATGATAGCTAGACTCTATGAATTTAAGCGCAGTACTAGATTGGCGGCAAGGTCTCATCATTTTAAAGTTCAAATGTCTAGATTTAACCGTAAGTTCTATGCTAACAGGTTTTTTTTCTCGCATTGTTGATTGTTGAACTCATTTTCGGCTTCCGTTTGATCTGGCTTGCTTTATAACGTCACAATTAAGCAAGGCCCGATTTTTGTCCATTTTAAGGAAAGCACACCCTCGTCACTCAAATTATTTTCAGCTCATGTCTGCTCAATTTTGTATGCGAAACGTAAAAAAAGCAACTTGTAAAGAATTAATAGATTAATTTTTAATCCGGCATATAAAATTTCAAATATACTTCTCTAAAGTTCTCTCCACTCTGTCTGTCTGTCTGTCTGTATATATATATATATATATATATATATATATATATATATATATATATATATATATATATATATATATATATATATATATAATTACTAAATTACAACACAACATACACACACACACACACACACACACACATATATATATATATATATATATATATATATATATATATTATGTGTGTGTGTATGTGTGTTCTTCAGTAATTTTCTAATCTTTTAGTCATCGTATTTCGCACTTCATATTTAACAACAATTGTAGAATAAGTAGCACTTATGAAAATGATATATCTACTTATTGAGTTATAAGTACATCTAAGTATCAAATATTCAATAATATATTAAAAATTGGTTTTTATTTTTATCCACGTGTGCATTAGTTATCGATATCGCAAAAGTAAGAGTTTTTAAATAATTTTTGAAATTCTATAATTCTACGGTTTTATTCTTTGTCGACGCTTAAATAAATATTAAAAGATTTATAAATATAAACGAACTGCAAGTTAAATACTGAAAATGTTGCTAATTTAAACGAAATATAAATGTCTGGATTTTAGAACTTTATGCTAAATCAGTGTTTCCAGTGCAAAAAACTTGCGCCATAATTTCATCATAAATCATGGGGTTTTGTCTTAAAAAAAATTATCCCCACCTCACATTTGAAATTAAATCAAAGGTTTGAAAATCTATGATTTATTATGGAAAGTCGGGTAAATTTTTAAAGACCACAAACCATGATTTAGTTTCAAAATGTGAAGCGGTTTAAGTTTTTAAATACTAAAAACCTTGATTTAGTCTCAAAAGCTGAGGCGAGGCAAATTTTTGAAAATCACAGTCCATGATTTAGTTTCAAAACGTGAGCCAGTGTAAATTATTAAACACCAAAATCTTCGATTTATTTTCAAAATTTTTGATTTATATTCAAAATCTGAGGCGGGTAAAAATTTTGAATGCCAGAAATCTTTAATGAGTTCTGCTTTTAATTAATATAAACATTAAGCAGGACAAAATTGAATTTTTTTTCGAAATTTCAGTGATGATTGTGGTGGTGGGGAGATGGTGGTGGTGGTGGTGGTGCGGAGGTGGTGGTGGTGATTGTGGTCGGGGAGGTAATACATAAAAAAAAGATAAATAAAAACGCCAAAATATTTCGTTCATTTTTCAATAAGTCCTGAAAGTCACATTAAAAATCCAACAATTATTAGATTTTTCTAGAATTTCCAAATCAATAGGCTTTTCACCGCAAAAGACGCTGAAATTTCCATTGCTAATCTTTATCTCCCTATCCTGATGACGCAAAAAAAGATTTTAACCAAAATTTCGGACGTTGTAAAAAGGATAAAAATTATAATTTCATAATAAAGAAATCCTTTGGTCTTTATATATATAAATATATATATATATATATATATATATATATATATATATATATATATATAGAGAGAGAGAGAGAGAGAGAGAGAAAGAGAGATGAGAGAGATATGTAGGAGGAAAGGGAAATAGAAAGATATGGGTAATGCTAAATGAGAATCCGAAGGAATTGCAATTGTCGAAACAGGTTAAAGCAAAATGTTATATTCCGTGTTAATAGGAATGTATACTTGAAAAACAAGGTGGATAAAATAAGTAAAGGTTTATTGTAAAAAAAAAACAAACAAAAAACAAAACAAAAAAAACAGTACAATAAGAATAAAGGTAACAATTATGCACAAGGTCGTCGCAAGTCAATCCAGTAGTGAGTATAACTATTGGAAGGTCGGTAGTTCTCACGTAAATCTGAGTCATACTCCACAGTAATGTTTACTAACCTCCCCACGCGATCAGATGTGGTATAAGGCCGAATATAATGTGCGGCAATCCGAGCCCGTAGGCTAAACCAAAAATTCCCCGTAAACCCCGCAGAACGGGATTGGGTCTGTTTACCTCCTCGGACGAGACTCTGCGCTTCGGTATAGCCTCGTCCGGGTTCCTCTCTGCCCGAAGGCAGAGAGTTCGACAGCAGCTAAGAGCTGAGTAACAGATCCCAGCTAGTCGATATTTAGTAGTCCCCCAACTCACGAGATAGGATGTGGCACTTAATGTGGGGTAATAAATAGTGTCCGGTAGGTCTCCATGAATATTTAAATGAGATCTAATTGAGACACCAGTTGACAATAGCAAAAAAAAAATAAAAAAAAATAAATAGATTAATTATTTATTACAAAAAATTTAAAACCTCTAACCTTACAGTTAAAAATAATAATTCACCTCCAAGAACAAAATTAAATAGGGCAAATATTATTTACGAATTTAAATGCCCATTAAGGAATTGTATTCCTGATCAATCAAAATTCGTAAATAATTATATAGGCCACACTACAACATGGTTGACACGCAGACTCACTCTACACCTTTCTGACAATAGCTCAATTAGATCTCATTTAAATATTCATGGAGAATGTCTACCGGACACTATTCGTAACATACTTGTTGACAACAAAAATATAATAGGATCATCTACATGCAAAAAAATAAAGGCTAAAAATAATGGAAGCATTATTCATAAATAAAAAAAAGAACAAACCAACACTTAATCATATTAACTTTGAACATGGACATAATATCTTGACCATGTTTTGAAAAATGAAAACATTTTATAAAACATACATACAACAAACTATTTCTTATTTTAACAGTTAAAATATAATCCTTGAAAATGGCTAAATGTATAGCCGAAAGCGCTCAGATAAAAAAAAAGAACATTTGGACAGTTTTTATATAATTTATCATCCGAAAAGGAAAATTTTTTTAGATCGCATGAGAAATTGTATAAAAAAACTAAATAAAAGCACCTTGTATGTTGTTTTAAATGAAATGTGCATGAAAGAAGGATTGCTGCCTAAATACACAAAGTTTAAATATATATGTATGTGTGAGTGAGTGTGTGTGTGTGTGTGTGTGTGTGCCTGTGTGTGTGTGTATTCTCATTCTCTAATAATTTATTCTTTTCAGATGATAAATTATATAAAAATGTCCGAATGCTCATTTAATCCGAGCGCTTTCGGCTATACATTTAGCCATTTTCAAGGATGAAATATTTTAACTGTTAAATAAGAAATAGTTTGTTGCATGTATGTATTTATATAATGTTTTCATTTTTCAAAACACGGCCAAGATATTGCGTCCACGTTCATAGTTGATATTATTAAGTGTGTGTCTGTGTGTGTATATATACGTGTGTGTGTGTGTGCGTGTACGAGCGTGTGAATTGTCCTGACTAACTTTTCAAAATCAGGCTTCCGTTACTTTGCCGCTGCAATACTGATTTTACGAAGTGGGTTGGACTGAGAACTTTTCAGATTTTCGCATATTTATATGAGAGAGAGAGAGAGAGAGAGAGAGAAAAGATTTAGAGAGAGGAGGGCTCTGTGTGTGTGTGTGTGTGTGTGTGTGTGTAAATACGTAAAGAGTGAGGTAATTACATTCGGAAAGTGGAATTGTCATACTCTTTTGCGGCTTGTCAAACCTTAATCCGACACAATGATCATTTCATCCTATCTTGTTACGGCCGATTACGTAATGTTAGCCAAATTCGAAGTATCCAGTCCACCAATATGCCATTCATCTTTCTAACCGAACACTCTAGATGGGATGGGTTGGGTTGTATTGTAAGCCAAAGGGTCAGGATCCCTTCTCCTACCTTTCGTATCATTTACACGCGTCCCCGATCCAGACGACTGATTTATTACACATTTTCTACTGTGTCATTTTTTTTCTCAATGGCATCACGAGTCTGGAGTGAAAAAGAGAAGACGGTAAGAGGGCTTTCGGAGTCGGGGTATGGGTAGACGGGGAAAAAAAAGAGCCCGGGGTGGTGGTGGAATAAAGCGACAGGTTACAACAACAACAATAGTGATTACAATAAGTAATCGCAAAGACAAGGCTTAAAAAACTAAAGGAAAAATGAGTGGGCGGACAATAAAAGTAAACAAGGACACAATAAACAGATAAAAAAAAAACAGGCAACAACAAAACAAAAAAGAAGAGAAATTTTAAAAAGTTAAGAAAAGAAATAAAAGACGTCAAAGAAAACGGGCGGTTACGATCGAGAGAAAGAGATAAAACAAACTCCTGCGCATGCGCATGTTTATGTGCTTGTGTGTTTGTATGTGTGTGTGCGTGCGTGTGTGCGAGAGAGAGAGAGAGAGAGAGAGAGAGAGAGAGAGAGAGAGGGAGAGAGAGAATAAGAAATATTTGAAAAAATGTGAAGAAATGTGAACTCAGAAAAATTTCACAGAATTCTGTGATGACATGAATTTTATATATATATATATATATATATATATATATATATAAAAGCAATATTAAATTGTAAAGACATTTGGAGAAAATAAAAATAAAACAAATAAACGAAAATCAAGGGGCATCTAGTTAATCTGGCAAAAAATAAAAAAAATAAAATTAAAACAATCGATAAATATTAAAAACAGACAACGATAGAGAGGGTTTTAATGTGAAGAAATCTGAGAACGCCATTAGAAAAATAACCAACAAGATAAAAATTTGGAACGAAAAGACGAATAGTGAAAATAAGCAGAAAAAACAAAAATGACTGATTTGAAAATGTCGGAAAAATTGTAAAAAGAAAATAACAGATAACGATAATTGATTAGAATAAAAGAAAAAGCCAGCATGGCGGATAATACTTATCAATTCCTCGTGACGATACCAATTCAGATAATTGAAACGATGTTTGTTGAAAATATTCTTGTTCACATTTATATTCGTTCTAATTTTATTTACTCCTACCATGTTAGAGTATGTACCGCATCTTTTATAACAGCCACAATATATAGGGAAAGATATTTAAACAATCCCGAACTCATATTGTGAGCAAAATCCCTGCATACGGATAGAAAATTCGCGTTGTTTGTTTTTGAATTTGTCGACTGCACAGCATCGTAGGGTCAGTTGGGCTCCGTCTGTGAGAAAAAAAGATCATTATGACGCACTTCGCTCCACCAGAAATTTGGAGACGGCATGCTGTACTGCTTGGCATTCGCGCCGGAAGCTCCAATACGAATATTTCAAAGTGTTTAGGCATCAATCTGAGGACAGTAAATAGGATTCGGAAAGTGTTGATTAGGTATAATGGTGATTATGAAGATGTTTGGGATGACCATTAGTGATGTTCATTCATCTTCCATTCATCTTCCCACAGGGCTTCAGACTAACCACGGAGTACCACAAAAGTCCCTTAAGGAGGTGGTGCTGCTCTGGGCCAAGAGAATGGCTGCTGGAAGACCCATACCACACAAAGAGGAAATCCTAGTTATAGCTGTCAGAAAATTTCTGCAACCACATCACCACTTACATCTGGCCACCTAACTGCAACCCCCTTGATTATTATGTGTGGGGTGCAGTTGAGCGAGTGACCATCAAAACTCCTCGTAGCACCAAAGATCAACTGAAGGCAAGGATTATGGCAGCATTAACCAACAAGGAGACCGTCCAGAAGAGTTGCAAGAGATTCCGAAGTCGTCTGGAGGCCGTGGTTGGAAGGCAATGGCGATTTTAGTGAATAAATTTACTCTTTAGCATTTCAAGATATTTTTGTGTAATTTTGGTAAATATATCTGTTAAAATGAGATGTAAGTGTTATTTTCATTTTGCATAATTCAGACTGCAATTTATCCACTACACTCTGTACATATATATATATATATATATATATATATATATATATATATATATATATATATATATATATTATGAAAAACTTGGTAACCCGTATGGGTAGTCCCAAGGAGGATGAAATCCTGAGAGCTCAATATAAATCCAGAGCTAATATTTTAAAGAAAAACAGACAATTTTATGGTCCCATTATAATAATTTATTTCACCAGAGCTCTTTTAAAGGGCGCCGGATCATCAGATAGCACTTCCAAAAGATGAAACGAAAAATGAAATGAAAATTGATGGGTAGTGACTGATCACTCCTCCTCCCCCAATACTAAGTATGATTGAGAGAAATATTAAATTAAACCCTCTCTAAACTCTACCATATTTCTCTAACCACTCCTTATTACACTCTGTTAAATTACAAAAACTTACACTACCCATCAATTTTCATTTGTTTTTTCGTATCATATTTTGGAAGTGCTATCTGATGATCCGGTGTCCTTTAAAAGGGCTCTGGTGAAATAAATTATTATAATGAAACCTTAAAGTGGTCTGTTTTTCTTTAATATATATATATATATATATATATATATATATATATATATAGATAGATAGATAGATAGATAGATAGATAGATATACATACGCGCGCGCATTCTCTGTCTGTCTGCCTGTCTGTCTGTCTGTCTGTCTGTCTCTCTCTCTCTCTCTCTTAGACACACGCACTTCTAGGTGTCTCTAAAGCTTCGCTAAAAAATGAGCATGCATGATGAAAAAATGCCCCAAACTTAATAAAAACACAATTTTATCGTTAAAATCTTTAAGTAGTTACTAAGACCAAAGTATTTTTTGATTATTAAATCTTCATCCTTTTTAGATTTCAAAATGTTGGTTAATTTTTTCTTCTTACTTACGTCAGGAAAGTTTAGCCTCTTTTTGTGGTGAAAAGCATATTGAATTGGAAATTCTTGCAAGAATCAAATAATTGTCGGATTTTAATGAAACTTATAGGAATTTTCCAAATGAATGAAATTATTTTAGAAACATTTTTGTTTTAGACAATCTTGGTAAAAATATTTTTTTTTTTACATTTGTTATCCAACTTATTTAATTTTCTGAAATTTCAAGAAATTAATTTTTATGTTACTTCATGTTTATATTAATTATAAGCAGAAGTCTTTGGAGAATTTAAATCATCTATTTGTTTTCTAAAACATGACCTCAAGTTACTGAAAAAGGCTCTGAATCATACAATAAAAGATGCAATAAAACTAAGACATTATTTAATTAGAAACGCTTTAATAACGCTGTTATGAATAAAATGTATTATGGATTCTATTGTCTTAAGAAATTTTTTTGAATGAAAAGAATTTTTTCGTTTTATAAAAAAATTAATTAGAATAATTTATAAAGTTTTAGATCTTTTAAAATCTGTATTAATTTTACTAGTTAAGTAAAAACGATATTTACTAAAGATAAAGGGAAAAGCTTCCTACAATTCAGCGAACTCCAGTATTTAAAAAGAATTTAGAATTCTTTTGCGTGTTTATATACCAGCGTACGATTTTTTTGTAAATACGGACGTCCATACACGACATTATCAGAAAATAAGCGCGGTAAAGTAAATTTGAAGCCAAAGTTCCTCAAATTCAATAAAACTTTTTTTTTTTAAATTTCTAAATTTGTAAATTGTAAAAATTTTATAAAAAATCGCTCACGTTACAATCGTCAAGTAAATTTTACAGATATGTCCTCTGTAGAAAATGTTACTTAAAATTTCCTAAACATCAGGCTGTGAATAGAACTATCAACACCTCCTATGCTATTTTGTGATATTTTAAACTAAAAGTAAGTAATATTTGTTTTAATTCAGATTAATTAAACTTTAAACCAGTTAATCTTCCTAAAATAAAGTTTCAGAAAAGTATATATTATTTTTGAAAGATTTTTGAGCCACTTAAACAAACAAAGCAAAACAACTCATTTCAATCAATTTAAATTCGTTTGGTAATACAGCAAAGCATTTTGTTTATTGGAAATATTAAATGTAACCTATTAGGTTGAAATTAAATCTAAAATAAAAACTTCAGTAAGATTTTTCAATTTTAAAAATTACTATTAAACTCTAGGTATCGCGAATCTTTGGAGATACCTAATAGTTGGGAATGTATCGAAACGCGGTTTTATGCTGAGAACCCACCCACAACCCCTCATAATATCTACATTGTTTGGGTGGCTCGGGTTCTACTGTGTGTCATTGGACCCAAAAATTCACTTCTGTTGATATGGATTTTCAACATGAGCCTGGTCATAGTTACAGATCTTCAATGAACAATAAAGAACAAAGGGTAACCGTGGTGCCGCTTACCGGAAACAAACACTTGGGACAAAGTTGGGCTTGTGGGTAATCTATGCAACAGTAGGAAGACATCTGGCACAAATTGGCAAAATGAAAAATGCAGAAGGGTGTAACCAATGATTAGACTCATATGAATCTTGCATGTTTTGACATTTACTAAGATTTACTTATTCCTTTCGTAAATGACAATTTTCTTGACCGTCTACTTTTTTAGACTGAGATAAGCGGATATTTGGGTTAACAAAATTGCCACCCTTCAAATTTGTCAAACGCTTTACCCCACCCAACAAAGATCTGACTGAATGTTTGGTGGTTTTGTTATGGATCACTTTATTGAATCCCCTTGCAACCTGGCAGAACCCTGGAGCCATGATCTGGAAACAGAGGCATTAGATGTTACCAACATTTCGGCAAGGACTGCTGAACAGAAAGGAGACTCATCCACTCTGCTGGAGAATAAAAACATCATACTTCAGAAAGCACCCAGCAAAAAAAAAAAAAAAAAACAGAAACAAAAAACCCAAAAACAGTTAAGCATCTATGTCCTGGCGTCACCCTTCATATTTATCGAAGTTGTCTCCGGCCAGTGTTACAGTTTTTAGGGTCTTAGATTCATATACCCATTGGCAATTGTACACCAATACGGACTGGGTTAAAAATGTCTTCCAGCGTATTATCAACTCTTGTAACAGGCGTTTTTTGTTGTTTTTTTTTTTATCGTGAAGGATCGTTGATTAAATTGTGTCGATTCTAATTGTGTGTATGCGCGCGAGTAGTCCGTATGAGCATGTGCCTGCATATATATATATATATATATATATATATATATATATATATATACGTATTAGTAGGATGTATAATATTATCCAAAATAAAAATGGAGATAATGAGAAAAGTGGAAAAGCTTATAGACGACACGTTGCGGCAACGTGACGTATGTTCTGTTTGGCAATTTCAAATCGGAATGAAAAACATTTTCAATACACATGGTTTTGCTTTTTATTCCAACCTGAAGAAACCGAATGCAACTCAACTTTCTCATCATATGTATGTCTATATATATATATATATATATATATATATATATAGATAGATAGATAGATAGATAGATAGATAACGATATATATATATATATATATATATATATAAAACTCGTGAGTGAAGCTGCTGAATATAAGATCAATCAGCTAAATACAAATTGTATATTTGCATTAATCCTATATATCCTCTCTATATATGATTGATCTTATATATATATATATATATATATATATGTGTGTGTGTGTGTGTGTGTGTGTGTGTATATAAGATTAATACAAATATGCAATTTGTATTGATTGATCTTATATGCAGCAGCTTCACTCACGAGTATATATATATATATATATATATATATATATTGTGTTTATACATTATTTTTATGGTTACAACTTATTTGAATAAATTATGTTTTAATTAAATAGTATTAATAACTTTTATTGGCCTGAATGTTGGAGAAATTTCGTACAAAATATGCGTTTCTCGACAGGAATCGAACTTGTATCCTATATAGAAACCGTCATTTGACTTGGCGTGCTGTTAATCATTCAACCGCAGAGAACTTTCAATTAGCAAAATTCAAATTTCTGCTAATAAATACAAATACAGGATCATACCGAATGATAAAAATATTTCTGCGAAAGAATTTGATAAATTTTCCAAATATAAAGATCTGGAAATAGAACTTATAAACGCAACCATTACCACAGCAATTGTAAGATCTCTAAGACTGATTAAGAAGAATTTTGGTAGAGACGCCTTAAGAAAATACAGAGAATCTATCTTCATCTGAATGAAGACAAAACATTGGTATAATGAATACTGCTCACGTAATTTCCTAAGAAAAATAAGAAAAGCCTTCATTTACAGGCGAACGACTTGATAAACAAGCAACAAGTGGCAAATTAATAATACTAATACTAATAATACTACAACTAATAATAATAATAATTATCCGAGACTACAACAGCGATGAGAATAGTAGGAATTCCTTATTTATCTTTTTTTTCAAGTTCTTTTTTGCTCAAGTTCATTTCTGCTCTCTGTATATATATATTTATATATATATATATATATATATATATATATATATATATATATATATATATATATATGTATATGACATAAGAATTCTAATATTAAAACTGAAAATATGATAAGGTATTTATGAATTTTTCCAGATTTAATCATAAAATCATCAATAAGAATTCATTACTCAGTATACTTTCTGTCTTATAACCACATTTATAATATTTTAGCTGCAAGTCCATTAACACTTTAAATATTTTTCACCGTACTAAATTGTATCTTTCTCATTGTTCCATATTTTTAAAACGTCAAAAATAATCTTCGGATATGTTTTATTTTAGTTGCTAAATAACGTAAAGAGAAAAGATTTAAAGTATAATATTGTCTTCAATTAACTGCATACAGAACATCGTTAATATAAAATCGAAACTCAAGTGGATGGAGAGAAAAACACCAACCAACACACACACACATATATTTATATATATATATATATATATATATATATATATATATATATGGAGAGAAAAGCATCAACCAACACACACACACACACACACACACACACAAATAAATATATTTTTTTCTCACAATTCTTTCATGCTTTCATGCACGATTGAATAGTTAGTAGCAAATTAAAAACTGACCATTTCAAAATTTAAATATTGATATTTATACCGTACTGTAAATATGATGCAGCAGTCCAATTATTTCGGAAAAAAAGAAATTATATACACATGCATTCATCCAAATGCAAACATATAAATATAATTTAAATACAAATATATACATCTAATATTTATTTTCAAATATAATACAAATGTACGCCAAAATATCATGACATATCCACATATACAGATATAGTATATAAATGTACATTGATATATAAAGGTACATACAAATAATTTTTTACAATATAAATCCATCTATTAACATGCAAACTGCTCTGAATTGTAAAATAAAAAATGCAATAAAACAATAACATTTAATTAGAAAATTACTTTGATAAATAAGATTTATTAAGGACACTTAAATGGTATATTTTTTCAATGAATAATTAATTTTTACAAGAATTGTTTTAATTTTTTAAAAAAATTTTAATTAAATAATTTATAATATTAAAAAATCATTTAAAATTCTGCATTGCTTCAAGGCGGTGGTTTGGTGATATTGTTAAGTGAAAAGTGCATTTACAAATCAAAAATTGTAAAGGTCATAACAATCGATTGTACACCATATTTTTTTAAAAATTAAAAATAAACAATTGTGTATAAACGTTCCCAATTCTTAACTATGATAAGTCATAAATGATATTGCCCTTTAAAAGGTCATGTGATTTAAGTATCGTCTGGCGCTATGTAATTCTTTCAATTTCATTATTCAGTTTTGTTTCATCATTAACATCTTTGCAAATTATCCATTCAACATTTCAAAGTAAGTTTTACTTTTCTTTAATTAGTATTTCACTAAATTTTTTTTTATATATTTTTTTAGTTAGTAAAATTAAGAACCAAGAGACGAAACCCAAATTTTATAAAACATCTTCAAAAGTAAGTAAAAGTTAATAAAATATTAAATATTTACTGAAAATATGTTAATTTGTAAAAATTACTAGGAATTTAAAAAAATGCGTTAACTCAGATTGCGTAAATTTATGTCAATTCTGGTCATCCATACAAGCTTTCATCACCTCGGAACTTATCGTTATGTCAAATAGATAAAAGAAAAACAGCAATCATCATTAAGAAATGTTTGTATATTACTTTTTTATGCCATACATAAGTAATGTTTATTTTAAATCAGATTAATTTAACTTTAAATTTTCTAATTTTACTCAAATAACGTGTCATAAAAATATATATTATTTTGGGGAGATTTTTAAAACCGATAATTTTGTTTTGTATACAAATTTTTTAAAATTAAGAAAATGGTCGCTTGTAAGAAGATTTTCTTAAATCGGACAAAAAGTTGAGATGCTGATCTATATGTTTCCTGTTTGAAATAGACCAGAATATTTTACTTACTGTAAATAGTAAATTTAATCATTTAGCTTTCAATTAAAGCTAAAATTAAATTTTCAAGAATGCTTTTTCATTTTAAAAATTAATTTTAAACCTTAGGTATCGAAAATTCAGTGGCGGTACCTAATGTTATTATTATTATTACAGTGTAACCCGGATATAAGAGACCCGGATATAAGAGACCCGGATATAAGAGAAACCCGGATATAAGAGAGATTTTCTCTGGTCCCAAATTAGAGCCTGTATTAATGTATATATAATAGACCAAACCCGGATATAAGAGAAACCCGGATATAAGAGACTTCTCCGGTCCCAACAACTCTCTTATATCCGGGTTACACTGTATTATTATTATTATTATTATTATTATTATTATTAGTAGTAGTAGTAGTAGTAGTAGTAATAGTAGATAATGATTATATTATATGATGAAGACTTTTCCTATTCCTTTACCTTCCTTTAGTAAAGTAAAAGTTCTGTTTGTCTTAAATGGATGGACATTCACGCGTTCACATTTTCTCGAAAATCAGTTTGCTCAGTTTCGTATTCAAACGTTTCGTGTCGAAAGGTATATCTTCTCAGTTGCGTATTCGTATTAGAAATCGCTTTGATAGGCCGGTAGACGAAATAAAAACTGTTTAAGAAACGGAGTCACTGCTCACATACGAATACCAGCTAAAAATAACGTTTGAATATATTGAAAATATATTGGTGATGTCCCTCCCTGACATCACCTCGCTATCATTTCTCCTTATTTTTATATTAACATCCTCTCACCTTCTCCTTCAATCATATCTCATTCGTGATAGCCATTTTAACATCAGCCCTTTGTCTCCTTTGTCTTTAGCCTTGTGTTAACTATAGAAAGACAATTATCATAAAAGAAGGCATTTTTTTCTGCCGTCTTAAATTAAGGAAAAGAGTTTTACCGACACCCACACTCTCACCTACACCCACGTTTCAATTACACGGTGTGATTGGAATAAAGGAAGGTGGTCGGAACTTTTATATTTCATGATTTTTAAAAAAAATAATTTTCAGCTATGAAATGCTTTGTCTTAGAATGCTCGTAGCCTAAAATAAAGAGCGACAGGAAATTTCCTGACTTTTTACTAAAAAAGATGGTCGAACTAATGATGCCCACGGTGGAAACATCATCCTGGTCCGTCGATTTGAAACTCAAAGGTACACTCGCATATGCATATATACATACAAACATACATACAGAACACACACGCTTGTGCGCACACGTATATTATATATTTGGGCAGCAATACTTCTTTTATACATGTTTCGTTAAATCTGACACATATACATATACGTGTATGTATGTGTGAGTGCCTGTTCAGTTAGATGTATATGAATGCCACTATATATGCGTGGGTTTGCAAGTCATTGGTGAAGATTAATTTTCGCACTTAGAAAGTGTTTTGTTACTTTGTAAAACAAACTTGATTCTTTTAGTTTTTTTTTTCTGAATTCCGTAATGATCTAAAAGTAAAAGTGTCTGATTACAGCCCAGCTGAATCAGAATGTTGGCCATAGTCGGAGAATTGGCAAAGATTAACCCCCGACATTCCCTCATCCCCAGCAAACATTAAGTCGAACAAAAATTATTCACCTCTTAAATTTCTTATTAAAATTACGTTTTTAAAAATAAATAAATGTTGATATTTTTTTTCTATCTGAAAAATGTAAAAGATCAAAAACAAGGCTGGAGAATTGGCAAAATATATTTGAGCAAATTTTGTTGACCTTATATTTCGATTCTAAGTTTAGCCAAGCTTAGTACAAGGCGAAATAGACGAAAATAGAGATAGGAAGATTGCATTGCGTCAACCTTTCACATAGGAATTATTTTAAATCAATTCAACCCTAACAAATCGTTAATGCTACTAAAATACAAAGGTCTACTGGGAGTGAAAGAGAATGAGAAGACTTTAGAAGGAACCGGAAATCCAATCGTAAAAAAAAAAAGAAACAAGGGATAAACCTCTACACCTGTGTAAAAGATCGGAGAGGAGTGTGAACCGGACGATAGGCAAACATAATTGTCTGCCTTATGTCATTATTCTTTTCAATATTTACTAAGTTTAAGTAAAACACAACGAATGGCTTGAAGAAGATTGTACAGCGTCATGGTTCTAAATGGGGAGAGCCAGTTCCTTGTTATTTTACTTGATACCTACTAAATGTAACTAGGATAAAATAAAGACAAAGAGAAGGAAACTAGGCGAGAAAGAATGTGCCGCGCCAATCTTCCAAATTAGGAAGACGTGTCTCATAAATTTATTTATTAAGTTTAACTTGGCATTGCACTAGCAGAAATGAAGAAAAAAATTAGACCACGAAGATTGGGTTGCATCAATCTTCCAAATTAAAAGGGCGTGTTTTATGTTGTTATTCTTGATATTTACCAAGTTTAAATTAGCAATTCACAAGGCTAAACAGAAAAAATTAGGGCGTGGCTAACTGTACAATGCTAATTCATGTAAATGAGGCGTGTTTGAAAAATCAGTATTTGAAATTTTGGCTGTTAGTTGGGCTTCAGTTCAAACTGCTGGCTACGAACTTGTCCCCGAGGCAGAACGACATTTACTTCAATATTTTCCTGAATAATTAAAGACTTAATTAAAGTTGAAGTCATACAAACGCAGGCAAAGACGATAAAAGACGCCTTGTTACATGTTTACCATTTAAGCTCATGAAATCTACAATGAAAAAGGAAAAATTGTAGTTGCGTGTGAATATATTACGCATGCGTATCTGGTATCCGAAGAATAAATAAATGAACACGAGCAACATTATCGAAATATATTTGTTTCAGTTTTGTATTGTGGTATAACAAGTAACCACACGGAACGAGAAATCGAAGAGCTGTGTTCGAATTCCAGTTAGGTTCATTACATTCGTTTACGCGCAAATACCCCTGGGAAAGGCACCCCTTCTCTCCACAAGGTATATGTTATATAGGAATAAAGTGTCGCTGTCGATACTGTGGTTTGAACATAGATCCCCAGAGAGCAAACACAGGCGATCCCATTTTGAATAAGTAGATCACGTGATGGCAAAGGAAATATATATATAGGAATTAGCGTGGCGTCTAATTGATCATTAATTCTACACTATCCTCTATTACTATACGGCTCGCTATTATCTATTCACTATACTATTTCTCTATACTGTGCTGATCGAATACTCTGCCTCCGGGCAGAAAGGAACCAGGACGAGGCTGTGCTTCCGGGCAGAGTCTCGTGTGGGATAGGAGACAGCTACCCGACCCCATTTTTTATGGGCTCTAC
>CAHIKZ030005452.1:1092500-1100000 GCA_903632075.3 Acanthosepion pharaonis | reverse complement strand
TGCGATGGATAAATTGTCGTCTAAATTACGCAAAATGAAAATAACACTGACATCTCATTTTAACTGATATATTTACCAAAATTACATAAAAATATTTAGTAATACTAAAGAGTAAATTTATACAATAAAATTGCCATTGGTTTCAACCATGGCCTCCAGACGACTTCGGAATCTCCCACAAATCTTCTGGACGGTCTCCTTGTTTAAGTCGGTGAATGCTGCCATAATCCTTGCCTTCAGTTCAAGGTGTTTTGTTGGTCTCTCGCTTAACTGCGCCCCACACATAATAATCAAAGAGGTTACAGTCTGGGAGATAGGTGACCAGATGTAAGGAGTGCAGAAATTGTCTGACAGCCATAACTGGCTACTCCTGCTTATGTGGCATGGTGCACAGTCCTGTTGCCAGACATAGGGTCTTCCGGCAGCCATATTTTACCCCAAGGCAGCAATTACCTTATCAAGGCACTCACCAACAAATTCGGTAATTCTTTTCTTATTAGAACGATGAGTTTTCCGAGCTGCCTTACATTCGTAATCACCATTAGACTCATCCAACTCTTTCCGAATCCTCTGTACTGTCCTTACATTGACACTCAATCAATCTGAAATTTTCGTATTGGAGCTTCCGGCGCGAATGCCAAGCAGTACAGCATGCCGTTTCCAAATTTCTATCGGAGTGGATTGCGTCATAGTGCTCCTTTTCTCACAGACTGTGCCCAACTGATGCTACTATAAAGTGCAATCGAAAAAACAAAAACAATTAACGCGCATGCCCGAAATTAAAAATATAATATGGCGACAATTTAACCATCCCACCCTGTATGTATATATTATGTAAATTAATATGATTCATTGTCATTATTGATGGGAACAGCTTTTTCAAGTATGGTTAATCTGTGTGTGTCTGCGTATTTATATTAAAATAAGGGATACTTTATATAAATTCATGACGATCACACTATAAAGAGAGAGAGAGAGAGAGAGAGAGAGAGAGAGTGTGTGTGTGTGTGTGTGTGTGTGTGTGTGTGTGTGTGTGTGTGTGAGTGAGTGAGTGAGTGAGTGCAAAGGTTTCCAGCGAAAAATCAGCTTCTGACAGTGGATTCATTGAGTAGATTTCCAAAAATAGTTCTGGTAACTTTTTATATATATATATATATATATATATATATATATATATATATATATATATATATATATATATATTTGTTAAAACTTACCCTCCCTATAGGGAAGAGTGTTCAACACCGGTGATCGACCGTTTGTAGTCATAGCTTCAACATATAAATCAACACAGTATGCTGACTGTCAGTTTCATGCCTCATAAGATATTTAGACCATGTGTGACTTTAGTCCATGAGGACTGATACAGCATAACAGTTCAGCACTCTTTCCTTTATTTCTAACGAAATTTTCCCGTTTCTTAATAGTTTGCTTAGCTTCTGGAAGGCTTTTTTCGATATTCCAATACCCGTTCGGATCTCAGTGTCGCATTTTCCATCGTCTGTTAAAACACTTTCCAGATATTTACATGGCTGTACTTGCTTTATTTTGTCGTTTCCAATTTCGTTGTTCGAGTTTTGAGCTGTTAAGCTCACACGATTCAAAATTCAGAACGGAATCATATTTGAAACTTGGCGGACCTATTACTGACAAGGCTATATTTTTGTCTGGCTGCGTTAATTGACTGCATGCAACGGCGTGTTTCGTCCAGTAATAAATATGACCGAGGGACATGAAGAAAATATATCTCTTCTAAAATAATTCAAAGACGCGCAGACTTTAATTTGGTTATGTACAATCGCAGATCAGGTTAAGTTTCACATTTGAATGATAACTTTAACATTTTTAGGCATTTAAAACAACATGCCTGGCCGCGTACACAATTCCGGAAAATCCTTGTTGAAAACACAACTATAATTAAACATAAAATCAATAAACAAAAACTAAAAATTCTTGAAGCTATATACATAAAACAGTTGAAACCTATCCTGAACAAAATAAACTACGAAATCACCACAAATATTCTTAAATGCCTATAATTGATAACAGAAGCCATTGGTTTATACCAACGGGTTCCCATACCTAATACTTCTCGTTTTCACTCTCGTGTGGTCATGTGTGTCGTCACAAGCTGCGATGCGATTTTCGCTTCCGCGTCTCGTATACACGAGTTTGTCGTTGTTTTGAAATTTTTCATACAACAAAAACAGACTATCATTATTGTTTCGTCCGTGTATTGTTTGATATATTGAAGTGTAATTGTCATCTTTGATAATGGCTTATATAAGCCGAAAGCTTAGATAGGATTAAAACATGTATCAATATGGTGATTTCCTTTCGTCTTTCAATGATAATGTTATGAAGCTTATCAGACAATATGAAAGGAACTTACTTAAAATAAATAGACAAAACTTGTCTATATCATTTAATGAAACATGCATCAATGAAAAATTGCTGCCTAAATATACACAATATATATATATATATATATATATATATATATATATATATATATATATATATATATATCGTCAAATATGACAGACAAGTAAAATTTAATTAATTTTTTTATTTAGTTTGTACATTTGTTACATTTTCCCGTTTGGTGGGAGTAAAGGAGTAGAAAATTTGCCATAATGTGCACCGTAGCCATTTTCAATTGGGAGTCAAGTGGTGGCAGGGGGGCTGTTTTGTTAATTTCTCTTTATGCTTTGACTGTGTATGATGTACACATGTATTTTATTTTTCTTGTTTTGAATATTAGTAGGAGTGTTTATTCTGAGCCTTCGAGTGTTGTAAGTTGTTGTTAGAGAAATGTTTTTATAGCAATTTCATCTGATAAGTGATACTCAAGGATAAGGCGTTTACTCAAGGAGGTGGTAGTATGTTCGATATAGATAATTGATTTTAGAGAAGAAACACAGTCTTGCACTGGGCAGTGAAATTGATACGCTATATTGGTCATCGCTAGTTTAGATTTGATAGGGTTATTTTGATTTACAATTTACAAGTACTAAGAAAAATTCTGGTCGAAAACACTAAACTACTATACAAATCAGATTACCAGAAACATCTCGCTATAAGAGGAGCCATGTATATTAAACATCTCTCGCCCACTATCAATTTCACCTTATTTAACAGTGGGAATATTGAAAGTTTTTTAAAAAAATAGAAAGATGCTCACTCAAATTTCAACCGCGCTCAACACGCGAAGGCTCAGAATAAACATTAACAACACCTAAAACAAATTCCCTTAAAAATGGATAAAGGAGTGGTCGAACGCTCTTGGGACGATATGGACAACTTTTGCACTCCATTAATCCCACTAAACAGAAAAATGTAAGAATGCTGGAAAAACTAAATAAAACATTTATTAAATTTTCCTTGTCTGTCATATTTAACCAAAGATGTTTAAAAGAAAGGTTGCCCTTCAAATATTGTTTGTTGAGCGTCGCCCGACAAGGAATGTTTTGATAATTATTTACTTACAAATATGTAAAAAAAACAAAACAAAAAAAACCCTCCATTATTGACTTTAATCAAACTACGAACGACTCCATCTCTCTGTCACATTCACTTATTTATATGTTAGTGACGACTTCCTTTTTGTCTCATCATGTAATTATTACTATTATTTTTATTATTATTGTTATTATCTCATAATTCTGCTTGTTTATTCCTCAGTTAGCGTAGCTGTTACGCCCTGTCAATACTTAGTAAATAATGGAATATTTTTGATCGCGTGAAAAGACGGAAAAGACATTATTTCGTTATTTCGTTTCAGTGGGAAAATGAAAGAAAGAAAGAAGTGAAGACAAAAGTGATAAACGTCTGTTAAAGTAAAATTGAAAAAAAAAATGTCCATTTAAAATATTTTCATTTGTACCCCCCTTACTTCTAAAAATAAAGATCAGCATTCATTTATGATTGTTATTGCAATATTTTGTGAAAATTGTCAAGCTCAAATATTTAACAATGCGGTAGGGGAAATTCTACGGGTATTTTATTGTCGTAGAACTCGCCATGATTTTATTCAATCATTAACTTATGAATTAAGATTCATCAGAAATTTCAAATAGGAAAGCGTTTTCATGGGTATTTCTAGTTAGAATTATTTCACAAACTGTTAACGAAGAATCATCCACAGAAGTAATAAGAAATTTGGACAATCATAGAATCTTCTTCCAAAATAGACAATGATTTCAAATTATGCAAGTTCAGCGTTCATTACGTGTTCACTTCCAGAGACACATTCACAAATATATTTAATTGCGTAAACACACACACACACACACACACACACACACACACTTACTTTTTATATATATTTGGGCAGTAATCCCTCTTGTATATAAGTTTAATTAAAAACGACTGACAAGGCATTGCGGATAAGTCTTTTTATTTAATTATTCTTGTCTTCTTATACTTTTCTTCTTTTCTGGGCATATAGAAATTGTCCGAATTTTCTGTATGTCCGTGCGCTTTCGGCTATACGTTTACCCATTATTAATGATGATTTTATTTTTGCTTTTAACGGAATGTATGGATTGTTTTACATATCTATCTAGAGTTATAGGAATGTTTTGTTTTCCAAACACAGTCAGCACATTGTGGCCATGTTCATAGTTGATATTATTGAGTGTTAGCTTTTTCTTTTTTTTTTTTTATTAATAATGCTTCCATTATCTTTAACCTTTTTTTTTTTTACATGTGAATGAGGATATTATATTTGTATTATCAAGGAGTATGTTACAGATAGGGTTTGGTAGGTCTCCATGTGCATTTAAATGAGACCTAATTGAGCTGTGGTCAGAGAGATGTAATGTGAGTCTTCTTGTTAAGCATGATGTAGTTTTTCCAATATGATTATTTATGAATTTGGTTTGATCAGGAACACATCTCCTTAAGGGCCATGTGAATTCGTAAATAATATTGGTTCTCTGTAATTTGGATCTTGCAGGCGAGTTATTGTTGACAATGAGGTTAGCAGCTTTAAATATTTTTTTCATATAGTAGATAGATAATTAACGGATATATATATATATATATATATATATATATATATATATATATATATATATATATATATATTCCTTCAAATATATTTTATTGAATTCGACTAACGGTTTATTTGTTTAATCAGTCGCACATCCACTTTTAACTGATAGAAAAATCCATCTAAAGTTCATAATTGCATTGTTCGACTACTTTCGACTATCACCAATCATTGTGAAATTTTTAATGTCACCCCACTCCCGCCGCATTAAATATTTCATCGTAAAGGAAGGCGTTTTTTTTTCAAATGTGTTTAAAATTAAAAAAAATATCTTTATCCTTATTCGATGTTAATTTATGTGACTTCTAATGGATTAATTAAAAATAAAAAGTAAATGTATATTCCTTACATGTAATTACAAACCGTTTTACACATGACGTCACTTCAGACGTATATTTAAATTAAAATTATAACGTCTCTAAAAGCTGAAGTTAATCAAAACTTTTCTCTCATTTAAATGCTAAAATAAAAAAAGTTGTTGATAATGAAATGGTCAAAATATTCGAAAGCAAAAACTGAATTTTCGACAGTTTTGTAAGAAATTTTATCTGAATGTTCGACAAATTATAGGTATAACACACGCGCATAGTCATCCACGGACAGACTGTTTCTAAGCTCATCAATGTGGCTAGACATTCGATTGCCTCAAGCGAAATCCGACTGATTTAGTATGTAGTCGGAGAGTTTATCCCTAAGCCATTGGTCGCACGGCAATGATGAAGGTGTATTTTAGACGTATTTATTTTAAGACAAACGCACCAGTGACCGGAATATATTTCTTATGACTATAAACGCTGTATTTAGTGAATAGACCTACTTAAGTAGACATCTCTGTTTTTAAACTATCAGCCGAGGATATGCCCTTCGCTATATTTTGAACCTGAGTCCTCCTATAGGGAAGATCACCGTATAGCTTGGTGTGTTTTTATCTATGAAATTTTTATGTTTCTTTTACATAAGAGGGACGCCGGTTCGAATCTTCTTGAAGGGCACATTGCCTTTATTAAAGAATCTGAAAAAACCGGCCCGGATTTTTACTCAGACACGTGTATCAACTAAACGGTTATGGTAACAATATATAATATCGGATTATAAATAAAAATTTCATTAGACATTGTTTAGAAGTTTTATAAACTGTGTCCCTTCAGGACTTGGATGATCATGACTCTCCACAATTTCCTGTATTTTGTAATCTTATTAAATTTTATATTTTCTCTCCTAATGTCTGTTTTGCAAACCATTTACATAAATCCGTTAGGTTGGTTATGCACTGTATTTCTCTGTCTCTCTTCAATATATCGCGTGTCTGTCAAATTTTTAAGCCCTCTTTCTTCATTATGTATCCTAGAAATATCCTAGTTTCTTTCGGATGTTAAGTAAAAGTGTCCTTTTTGTTTCCATTTTCTCTAAAATTTAGTCATTACGCACATGTTCAGTCCATGGTATTCTCAGTATCCATCTGTAGAACTCCATTTCTGTTGTCTCATCTTTGGGGAAATTTATTAAGTCGTTCAAAAATGAATGCAGGTTTTATGCTTTTATTTGTTTCACTATTTTTTTAAGAATACGTGCAGTGTGTGAAATGATGAATCGTTTGAAAGCATTTACACTCTTTTTTTTAATCCGCTTTTACTGTAAATTGCAGTTGTATTTGAAACTTTTTTGAATTTTAGATGTCAAAACAGGATTTTTACTAACTTTATTTACATGAATTTAAATGCGACTGCAATGCCGCCCGAATGGATAGAAAACTTTAAATAGAAGTTTAAGGGAAAAGTAGTTTTAATTATTGCACATTGCAACGTTGGTCTGAAGAATGATATCATGGAGAATAATTTACTGTTTGAGACATAGAAAACCACAGACATCTTTCTGCCATTAACGACAATGAACTGAAGAATTTTGTGGAATTAAATCCTTGCAAAACTGTTCGAGAGCAGGACATCGAGATGTATTAAACAATGGCAAACTTTCCGAACTTTTTTTTATTCGGATTGTCCCTTCCTGTCCTAATTAAAATGAATGATTTGAGCAAAACATTTTGTGGGGATGGAGTTCTGTTGAGGATTATTTTCAAAAGTCATAAGATTGGTTCTTTGTTTCTAAATAAAGGTAAACTACCATTGATTTTATAGCGTGCGTTGAATATAAATGTAATTGCATACCATTCAAATTGGCTAAGAAAGGAAGTTTCTGAACTACTAAAACGGGGCTTTATTTAAATATACAAATTAAATCATTGAGGATGTAAAAATTAATATTGTAAAATTGCAACAATTGTATATTACGATAAGGCCTCCTGTTTTTTCTTCTTTTAGTTCTGAGAATATTGTATTAGTGAATTATCTTTCTAAGAATTTCGAATTATTGTTCTTTACAAGTCTGTATTGTACTTTGATATTTAAATGTAAAAAAAAATCCATGTAAATTTTTTGCTGATGAAG